>JAQIWE010000164.1:0-28874 GCA_034698565.1 Campodea plusiochaeta
ATTAATTTGATATTGTTATTCTGTGGCATCTGTCAATTTACTATATGTAAACAGAGTATGTATAAATAAACATATATTAAACATAATAAAGTATTTTCTGTATAATATTTATCATTATTTACAAAAATCTATTAATACTTCTGTACCCTTGACCACTTATATTATGATTGTGCAAGTATATTCAAGTAGGTGTTTTCTGACATATTTCCATTATTATCCTACGTATAGTAATTGATTTCATTTGTCATTTATATACGACCTATAACTCTATAACCAATCACAAATCATTGTAAAAATATCATCGCCATATACTAAGTCGTATTAGATAAATAAACAGCTGAACAATTTGTTAGTTCTATTAAATAAGGTTGTACAATATTTGTCTATAAATAGAAAATAATTTATACTAAACTTTTACATTGTTTTACAATATAACACAGTGGCAAGGGTTGATTTATTTAATGCTAAGTTTATATACTGTTACATTCATTTGGTGACGCAACTTGATAATGCCATTTTTACATATCTATTTTTGCTAATTCCTCACATAATGAAATTTGCATTTTAACTTCTTATAAATTACTATAGTTTTTGGAAAAAATGCGAAAATCAAAATTACACAAAAACTGTTCCGTATTACAGTTATTAATCATCTTATGCATGATATATATATAAATTCCAAAATAGTTTGCTAGCATATAAAATGTGTGTAATGATCAATTTACTCGTAAAGGATCTGAATATATCTTGTATACTTGTTGAAGTGGAGGAACACCCAAAAAGCATGTTAGAGAATGCCTCTGTATAAAATGCACGTAGACAACACATCATTTTCTACCTGCTCTTCTCAGAGTAAGGAGGTGTGAGTATTGCTTCGAGACAGGATACTAACAACTTCATTTCGTCTTTGGAACTTATATTAGTTATTTTATAGTACCTTCTACAGAGAGAGTTTGTGGTACTTCACCCACAAAGAAGAGTATTTTATATTTTAGTTTTTTTTTAGATAATTATGGTAAGAGTTTTATTATTGAGTTAAGAATTTAAAGAATCAGCTATTTTTCTTGAACTCGTAGTGAATTGCAAAGTTCTAAAGTAGAAATTTGGAAGGTGTTAATTTCTTTGAACAATATTACACAACCAGAAAAAAATGTGATAAATCTATATCTTTTCTACTTTCCTTTACAGAGGCAGTCTCTAATATAATTATTTTTTTAATAAATTTTAAATTGTATATGGCTTCACAAGATAATGAAACTATTTTTATTCTATTAAAGAATAAAAAATCACTGTGATTTCTCCTACGGAATATTTTCTTACCCCACAAATACAATACATTCTAGAAGCGAACTATATCATTTCCTTCTCTTTTATTTCTATCAGAATTTAATTAAGTTGATTGTGTTTTATTATATCTTAACATCACGCACATCATATTTCTACGTCCGATAGCAGTTTTCAATACATCGATACGAGAATACCAATAAAATAAAATATATTTTATTATACATCTAAAGTACTTGTAACCCTACATATACACCAGGCAATCATATAATTATAAGTATACTCTTTGGGTAAAATAAGAAACTGTTTTTTCTAAATGTATAATTTGTCTGTACTTTTTAACAGAAATAGGTAAATAACTAAATTGTGTGAAATTAGTTGATGTACGTATATGAAGAGGTGATACGGTTTACCCTGATTCAAATTGTCAATTATTGGACTGTATTCAAGAAAACACCATCAAAAGAAACTTCACAAACACTTTGAATTGTCACAAAGATCATGATAAATTAATGCAAGAATAGTGCCCCCCCCCCTTTCTGAAACAACCACCAATATAGCACGTATTAAAACCAATTTTTTAAACTTAGCGAAATTTGAATATTAGTTGATACAGATGGATATGATATTGGCCTGAAAATTACACAATCTTTATTGTATTGAAAAAGAAGAATAATAAAGAATTTTTTACATGAATTCTATAGTAACATCGAAATGCGGATTATTTTTAACGAAAATTTGCAGTTATCCTCTTTTGTAATGTCATCCATCAGTTTAAAGACACGGTAAAATCGCTAACTCTATTTTACCTACATCCAAGAGAGAAGATAAAATTGCAAATTTCTCCTAAATATAAATATTAGTCAATGGAATGAACATGAATAATATGGAAATCATTATCAATTCTTTATTTCTTTTCACTTTACTGAATGCTTTTGATTGACTGCAAGAAATTGTAATGGCTGTATATTTTAATTATCTTAATTTCTCATTCAACAATTTTATATGTTTATACATGGAAATTTCGAATACAAAATTTAAGGAAACTTTAAGGAAAATTGATGTAATAAGAAGAAGAATTTCAAAGACTCTGTTGGATTCACTATTCTTCATTCTTCACTAATTTAAGCATTTGGACAACGAAAGATCTGCTTAAAGTGGAATTGAAATAGCTCTAAAGACAAATAAATATTTAAAATCCTCTATTAGAGAATCTGCAGAATAGGATAATAATTGAGAGGTATGTTAGGGTATAACGAGACAGCACAGTAACATGCACAAAATAATGAGAGACAGTATCATTTTCAGAAATTTGCTGCAAATCTATTTTTCATTTTTAACACAAGAAAAGCAAATAAAATACACTACTTTACTAGAAACCTGGAGTCATCTTATGTTATTCATTATAATGAAATTGTCACAAGTAATAATTATTACAAAAATGTACTTATTTATTCAATGCTTTATCCTTCTTGCATGACTATAGTTAAATAGTTATATTTAGGTGAATCGTTGATGTTCTTGATGAATATAATTATATCCAGAAAAAACTCACGAACTTAATCTAAACTTCAAAAAGACTTAATATAATGTAAAATGCATGGTGATAAAATTCATTGATTAAAAGATATTGGATAAATTTAGAAAAAAGGTTAAAAGTAAAACATAGAATAGTTTTAATAAAACTAAACCATTAGTTTCAAATTATTTACCATGAAAATAAATGTATCGCAATTTCATTTCCTTTTTATACAGTATTTATACTTGTCGTTTATCGAATCAGTAATCAGAATTAGTGGTGCAGATTACTAAAGCAGGACTACAGGAATATATAATTTAATTTTTAACAAACTACTGTTTTATAAATTTATTACATGTGACAATAAATCAATCAGCAGAATAGCATAAATTTTCTCCAGAAATCTGAATTAAAAAACAACAACAAAGATTTAGGTTTCCCTAGATCTGCAAAAATATCATTTCCTTCATTATTTGTTAAACGTAACAAATAAGAAAATGTATCCAGCAATTTTCTACTGCCATGATGTTAAAATACTGCTTTCTATGAATATTTGGGTGTATCTTACTTTGTATTTGCAGATCTATGGTTTGGTAGATGTTTGAAACCCCTAGATGGTGCTAATAGTGAGAAAAGCACAGTCATCTGGGAGTGGTACTTACTTCTTCCTATGATAAACAGAAAATAAAACAGTGTAAGGTTAATAAATAAAAACAAATGAGCAAAACAATCAAATAAAAACATATAAAAGCACTCAACAACATATTCAAGTTTGTTTATAAATACCAATATTGTATTAGGATTTTAGTTAAAGGAGTATTTTTTCACAGCGGGAATAATCTTTTCCAACACACATAAGTCGTTTTACTTTCTTTGTTCTCTATTGTACCCGTTTTCCCAAGAGCCCGTTAAGCTGTGTTGGAAAAGATTATTCCCGCTGTGAAAAAAATACTCCTTTAAATCTTATTAATGTATAGTTATATCATTTTATAATATGTAACTTGTATACACCTCTATAGTAATGAACTGAGTTGTATTTCTGTTTCAATTTTTTGAAATGTTAAAGCAAACTCATTTTCACGTCGATATAAATGTTCCTGTAAAACGTCCTACAAATCCTACACTTTTATGAATTTCTATAAATTTTAATAACGTTATCTATATGAAAATCACCTGTATTGTGCAAATTTTGACTACTTCTCCGAATATTTATAATAAATATACATTTTGCTATCATAACAGGTAATTTTAAAAAAGCAGATTTACAGTTTTGAATGAATTGCAATTTTCCAATTTCCACTTATAAATACCGTGCATAAAATAACGTTCAAACGGTTAGTATTATCACTAGTTTCGTAACATATAATTACGCATATTTCAATATAAAATTTGATGAAATGATGAGTAACTTGCAACCATATTGTCTAGACAATGTAACTTCTAATAAAAAAGACCGAACCCTTCAATTACAAAAAATGCATGCAGAGCTTCAATTTTGCATTCAGTGTAATTTTACGACATCTGTTTGACAATAAGTGTTGCCGCTGTCGACCAGCTGATAAATATTTCAAATGCGGTTTTGAAATGTAAATAAATAATAAATCTACAAGAGTAACAATACCAAATAATATGTTCCAAACAGATCATCACGAAAGTAAACAGTTTTGTATAAACTCTATAATAACAAACCCAAAAGCAAAGACAAAAAAAATGTAATAATTTGAGTAATATAATCTCCATATATACTGAGGGGACATTGCATATAATAATAATAAAAAAAGGTAGTGAGTAAGTGGGTGGTTCCCATAGGAGGTTGAGTGCTTGTAGAAGGGGTTTGCTTCCCACCCGTTTCCTAATGACCACACCGAAACTCAACTTGTGTGGCAAATCAACGTTGCCGTTTGTATAGCTAGCTGCCACGCACAGAATTAAGACTTTACATCATTTTATTTTACTTTATTAAATGGTTTGGACTTTGTCTTTCACGGTGGTCATGTATGGAGAGTTATCAATTTTTTATTTGTTTCTACGGGTTATTTTATAGAGTTATGGGAAACTGTTTTTGGGCGATGGAAGCGAAATGAAATGAGGGAAATAGTTTTCTAAAGCGGCACGAGCCCTTTCAATCAGATGTTTACGGGTAAAGTAAAGTTCTTTCAAGCTTCATTTCATGGGTTTTAAAAGTCTTAAACTCTAAAGGTAGCAGAGTTCAGTATATATTTGGCTTAAGATAATGTCAATTTGTCCATTAAAGGAGTGCATCGAGACAGTGGGAGATGTAAAGTTTCCAGTAAATTTTCGAGGGTTCATATTATACATTTGGTGTCTTAATTAATAGGATGTACCCTCGATATTGTACAGGAAACTGGTCACCTTCCGCTGGGCTAGTGCACTACTGTAAGCAATTTAATTGTACGATTTGTTTGTAATAAATACAAAATTTAATGACTGATTGGTAGACAGTATTGTTTATACTGCCTTTATTGCTAATTCTTACAGTAACCCAATAGCAAAAGTAACTTAACCAAACACATATGTGCTATTTTATAAATTTGATTTATCGTAATTAAATTTGATCTTAAACGCCTTAAATAAATCAACGAACTTTCACCAGCATACAAAAATAGGTCAGAAACATTATAAGTTAAATTTCATGCATAAAAGTACTCTTTCTCACAGTAACTCCAAAGCAGAATTGAATTGAAGTGAGTTGTATGCGCAGCATATAACAACACCCCGTTCGTTCTTTTGGGAAAAATCAATAATAATAATAACCCTACATATTATTGGCCCAAGAGTAAATGTACCATTCTCTTTGCCAAATCAATAGTATACGGATTGTAATAGGAAAGGGGTGTACATGTATTACTTGCAGCGGGTCAGAAAACGACAAGGTGATTGATAAATAAAGAGTCGATTAGAAATGGGTAAATTAATGACTTAGAAGAGAACTTGTCAATATATTCGCTTGTGTATGTTGGAATTGAAATCTCTTTATTATTTTATGTGTGATTAATACTTGAAATACCATTAGTGTCAAACTATCTGATACAGATGTCTACACACAGTTATTTATCCACCGGTGTATATATTTGCTTTGGTGGAAAAATGAGTTTCGATTTTATTGAATGCATTAGATATGTATATGTGGAAATTAGGTTTATAATGCGGGTGTGCATGAGAAATATTTGTTCATTAAAGATTGGTGTTTCATTATATTTTATTAATATTAGTTGAGTTTTACCTGTAGCATTTTTCTTTCTCTGAAATTACTGTAGTGAAAACTTTTGTAATGATTAAGATTTTCAATGTTTCCTTGAAAGAGTGACAAATTAATATACAAATGTGGGAAACAAGAAAATCATGAGGAAATTTCACATTGTTTATTATAAATAAATACTAACTTTTCAAGAGTCATTTTCATCTCCATTATGTCCCTGCTGTGCGAACTTTTCATCCAAATTGTGTCGGATTCATTACTTTTATTAGACTCATTTGGTGTTTATTAAATTGTATGAAGGAATCCCATGCGTCCCATCATGCTTTGTAATCTTCTGTAATTAGCAGCAGGGAGTTATTAAATACTCACTGTATAATTAAGTGCAATAAAAATATAGGTCACACAAGATTCATTGCGCTACTATAAATATTTCTCTCAAGCCACGACAGTTTTATCATTCTTTGTGCGCTTTTTAAAAGCTTTAATAATATTATTGTCTCTTCAGATTTTGTTCATCTAAGGAACCCATGAGAAAACACGTTAAAAAATCATGTTAGCTCCTAATTGGGCCTTCCTAATGAACTTAATTGGTCTTTTAATGAAAGCATTAAAGGTTCAAAATGTTATCTCTAAAAATAAGAAAAGAAAAATAATTGAAATGATAAAAGTTCACATCGGCAACACTGTAGAAGAACCATCAGACCTAATGAAGACGTTAAGTCAGAAGAGAGAGAAAAAACATCAACTGCCACAACATAATTTCACAGAGAAGAAACTTTCGCGAATAGACTGCAGCCACTTCTACGGTTAAGAAGGTATTTATTACTTTAATTTGACATTGTTTCACACTTGTCTTTTCGATCGGAAGGTTATACATTGTCAAAATGCAACATCTTTGTCATTTAAAAAAAGAAATAAAATGGATGTTGTGTCTCATCTCATTCTAGCAAACTAAGTAGTGGGATTGTCAAGTTGAAAGGGTCGTCAGAGTCAGAGGCCCCCCAAAAGTGCCCCCGGGGGACAGAGAGAGGATCCCCCCTTCTATTAAATCGTAATGAAAAAGCCCCCTACTAAATGTTATCATCGGCCAATTCGAGATCTTTTCCTCACTCCGATATAGGAAAAGAAAACTTTTTTTGTTCGCATTCACATTACAAATAAAATGAACTTGTTCGTCAAACTATATATTACTCGATGATTTTCTTTCCTTTGCTATTTGAAATTTAATAATACCATCTGTTAGCTAGGCAAAGAGTATTTTTTGAAAAGGTAGGTTTTTGTAAACGGTATAAAATGTTGATTCGTGATGTGCAAAAGAGTCATTGGTATATTATATTGTCTTGTCGACAATGAGTCGCATTGTTGAATATAAAAAGAAGACCACCCGCTATGAACATTTCAGCTCTGTACTTACAACTTTTCTGACGCATTGCCTGCACGAGCAAATTGAAACTTGTAAAAAAATTTAACTCTGGGGATTAAAAAGTGCAAAAAGCAGTGTGTGACGTGAGACATCTGGCTCTCCAAGTATGCCTTTTATTGCCTTAAAATGAATGTTGGGCATTTCAAGTTTGGCGTTTCCCTTACGGCATGGTCATATAGTAGAGACATTATGTAGCTTTATGAAACCCAGTTTTATATTTCGAAATATTAGAATAAAAAATTTACAAAGATGTCATTCTAAAATATTCTGACTTTTAAAAAGGACGATGTTATTTTATTGCACATAAATTTACGAGATTATTTTTATATAACTTCATGTATTTAAATTACTCGTAATGTTAAACTATTTGATGTTACCAATAATAATTGTATTCACGGAAATTTAACTATAATTTTCTATACATACTAACAAATTAAAGAAACATAAATAAATTGTCTATAATTTTATGTTTTGTTAAGTATAACAGATTTCCAACCTTTCTAATGAAGATATGATCTCAGCAAAGAGCAAGCGTCAATAACAATATGTTACGGTTTTATGATTTTTAGAATTATTAATCTACACTTTATATTTCTTTACATTTCTACTTGTTGAAATGAAATATTACTACCATACATTTCAGTTGAATTAGAACGTATTGTATTTGTATGTTATCAAGATCTATATTAATAATATTTGTTAGTTCAATTTCTCAACTGTGAAAAAAGTTATATCTCTACGTTATGCATATCCGGAAAATATGCAAATTTTTGTACAGAAAATTGGCATTTCGTTATCATTCTTATTATATAAAATTATATATTACAAATCCTATTTCGCTACCGTACGTCACTACGATGTATCTTTTAATGCAATTATATGATAAAGCACAGTGTAACGTAGTAGTTAATAATATTATAATATATATAACTTGCAAGACCAGCATAAATGGCGTAAAACGAAAATGATTCTTTTTAATGGAGATGAAACTGATACACATATCGTTATTTTAAAATTATTGATGGTTGTGAATGAAAATGATATATTTATGACAAATTATCAAACTCACAAAATTAAATTTGTACTATAGTTGGTTAAATCACTGAAAGAGAAATGGAAAGTCATGGGTTCGAATCTCATTCAACAGAAAAAAGTTTTACTAGATTTATTTTCACACCGTAAAAAAACTAGTTAATAAATTCAATTTGCACCCTCTTTTGTCTTCCATCGTCAAGACAGTAATAAACCACCAAGCCGACCCTCGTCAGCTTCTCCTGTAAATTCACCCAAAAACCTGTAAGGATTTGGTAAATAGTTGTAATTTTCCCTTTTGAAAGGTGCCACCATGCACGTAGCATCATCACATCATGATATTCTAAGGCGTGAAATAGATTGTCGGGCATAAATAAGGATGAACCTGCACTCAGACAGTTGTTAACAAGCGAGACTCATGTTGTAGCACAAACTCACGTGGTATAAAAAGCGTGAGAGGCCTGACCTTTCACTTTGAGACCGCTTATACCCCCTTGCTCTGGTCCATCAGGTTGAAGTCGGTAGCCTAAAGCCTTCCCTCACTTCAAGAATATACAAGAACATTATCAAATTACTTAATGAGGGAACTTCACATATGTGATGATGGATACAAACAGAACACCATGCTGAATATGGGGGATCAAATCACTCTCTTCTTCTTCTTTTTTTTTTTTTTTTTTGGAGGAAGAAAAATAAGATTGCATAAATGTTTAGGATTTTTCTAATGTTGGATTTAGTTTTTGGTACAACGTTGGTAATATGACTTTATGTTTTAATATTGCTGATTGGTTAACGTATTATTACTTCCTACTCCCCATTTATTGAATTCAAAGTTTTATAATATTATAAATGAATTACTTCAAATTATCATTCACAATCTTCAGTTCGTTTAGAGAAATACATATTTCAAATATTTTTTTTAGAGTGGACTAATTTCTTTATATTATTGAACTATGGGGATTTCCTCTTCCGTGCATACGAAGTGTTGAAAATAAATAAAAGTGCAAACATTTCCACTGAGAATGAAGTGAAGTATATGAATTTATTTTTCCCTTTTTCCATTACGATAATCTCTTCTTTTCACGCTTCACTCCATAGTAGAAAGGAAAACATAAATAGACTTTTGGCTCAAAAAAAAATCTTTAATTGCAAGAAAACATGATACGAGAATATAATTACAGACTTTATTACACCACCAGAAGTGACTATGCTCAAAAATCAAGAAATTTGAACAGAATACTTTAACAGAAATTATTTAATATTTGTTTCTGAATAAGATGTAAATAAATTAACCTGATGAAACAATGAATGAATATTCTTCCTGGTTATCCTTTCTTTATTCCCAATTTCCTTGCTCTTTTATGAACAATTGTGCTGGTCAGTTTACATAACCAAAATGCAAACAGCAACAAGGATTCAGGGAAGAAATATTATTTTCGATATGTCGCTGGTATAAACTGACCAGCCCTATCAAAACAGTGCAAAGGAAGGCGGAACTTATTTGCAGAGTCCTAAACTAACGAGGTTTGTTTATCAGGATCATTTTTCTCCAGGTTACCCCTTTTAGTTTATTTGCACTATTTCTGTTGTTATATGCTCACTCAATGCTTCCACTTTTGAAATCATTCGCTCAAATTCACACACATAATTGTATGCTTCCATTATCCAATAGCCAACTACTCAATCTCCAATTTGATCTAAAATAATGTCGATTGATCTAATCTGAGAATCTGACGAGCTACGCCGAGTCATATAGCTAAGCCCTGAAACTGAACCACACACAATGACAATGTCGAACGACTCGTGGAAACAGAACCCATATTTTATTCTCAATTTTTTTTAATGTTTGTGTATCTCCTAATATTTCGTCTTTATGAGCAACAAGACCCCTTAAAAGTTCCCCTAATGAAATCCACATGTGGATAGTAGAGTATGTGATGAGATAAAGACCTTTCCGTGTTAGACGTCGATGAGTACAAAAAGTTTCTACAAATGTTGTCTTAACTAATTTGAAGAAAGTCCAATCATCTTTTGCCCATGTTGTGTGTGTATGTATGCACTTGAGAAGTTTACGTTGCTTTCAAAGCGGGTGGTCCAAGAAGGAACATTCTTCCTGCCGTTTTTCTATTCTACATATAGGCTAATATATATTGCTGGAATGTCGTCACTTTTTTTCTCTCTCTCTCCAATGCCTATCAGCCATGCAAATTTAACATTAACTTTATCCATGATGGTACTTACTTGGAAAAGTGCATTGAACTATGAGAAATAATACACACGATTAGTACTTTTATTAAAGCATTATGGTGCTTGCAAAAATATATTTAAAATTGTATTTGACCAAGGGACAAGAGAAATGAGTGATTTCAATGGTATTTGCATTGAAACAGGAATGGAACCAAAAATCCACCTGCCATTATAATCTTATAATTAGTTTTACAAAATTATAAATAATTAAAATTTTCTTCGTATAGAACAAGTGAATATTACAACCAATAAAACTATTTACATCCATAACCTACATCAACAACTCTAACAACATAAGGTTTAGGGTAAAAGTAGGTTAATTATTAGGTAGAATTTATGGCATCGTGTAATTTCTATAGTACCTTTCATACCAACAGTAATATTAATCAATCAGCTCCTTTTCTATTTCAAACAGACATTTTAATTTATGCGTAATACGAAGAAACGAAAGGTAAAAAAAAATTGCAATCATTACGAACATCTTAACATATAAATGAAGAGGTATTGATGGACCCATCAATAACAATCATGTAAGTTATTGATGCGAACCTTCCAAAGCTATAATTTTCAGTAAAAATTCTCTTGTATTTCAAATGTGATAAAACTAAAGATTGGAGAAAAGCGTTCGGTTTATTATAATTGAAGAGATTTTAAGAACGATTATTTATTGGAGGACCTCGTTGAGGAATATACCGGAAAGATTCTTGGATATTTTAATATTACTTACCGAATCGTGCTTTCCTCAGTACTCTACAAAAAGGCGGATATCATGCTATTTTAAAGTCGAGTTTTCTTTTCTTTTTCAATTTGCGTGCTTCAAACGTTTTATCAATTTGGTATTTTTCCCACATATTGTCATTTTATGAAATTTAAAAGAGAGTCATATTGTTCGTGTATATGTTATTTTATTTCAACTGAATTATTGATAAGACAATTCGCAATAGCTATCAGATTTATTTTAAAAAATCTATTAGAAAAGTTTCAGAATAATAAAATGGTACATCAGATACAGTTTTGTTGAAAATACATGCATATAATTATATCATAACACTTTAAACAGATCAAATTAATCAATGCGTTTTTTTTTAACTTAAATTGATTTACTGATTCAAGGTAATAATGTTTTAAATTTCAGAATGTTTATTCCCAAACTTATTGTGTATAAGTTGCTTAGTTACAGTTCAAATCAAAAGGTTCAGTGCATGAGCAATATTTGAAATGAGATAAAGAGGGAAAGACATTTCAATGGAAAAAGGGCTCAGTAAAAAAAGTCTGCTAGATTTTTGATTAGTTTATAAACTTTTTGGGTTTAATTTTATACTATTTTGTTGCATCAATAAATCTCAGATTAAGAATTTAACCCCTATACTGGCTATACATTATTTAGTTCATCCCACAACAAAAAGATAAATAATGAGAAAAACCACAGATTATAATGTTTGATCATCCTTTTCCTTGGAAGCTTGCACACTCATTCATTTCCCATAAGAAGAACAGTAAATGAATTGTAGGAAACTTTCAACGTAACTATTATATTTGCTTTTAACTGTGGAATATATATGTTGAAAATAGTCTTGAATGTGGAGATAATGTCATATTTGGTATTCCCTCCACTGTCTTGTTCTTCCCTCCACTGTCTTGTTCTTCCCTCCACTGTCTTGTTCTTTATATATCCTAATCAGTGTGTCTTAAACAGTATAATTCTGACGATGTGTCTAGTCATAGTCTCGTAGATGTAAAATAAATAACCAATAAACTATTTTAATCTAATTGAATTGAATATTCCTTAGTAAATTTAATTTAAATCAGTTTCATTCACATAATGTTGCCGTAGTGATGAGAGTTAGACTGGGGTAAGCTTTAGAGTTAAACTGGGGTAATCAGTTAATGCAAAGCAAATCAGAATAAGCTGTTTTGTACTCTCGAGATTCTCTTCTCATTTTTCTGTGTTTCAGTATATGAGTGATTAGTGCTACTTGTAATGAGTGTTGTGAGTATGAAACTTTGGAATAGTTTGTTGAACGTGTTGTTCATTCCAATCTCTTTTTTCTCCCTTCCCTTATTAAAACTTCCTTGATTCCAAAGCAGAAGCAGAGAACATTATTAATCGCTCAGAGGACCTTCTTCTCTTACCCTCATTCAAAATTGAAAATTTCACAAGAGCGTCTTATCTTTTTCAACGAAAAATTTTTTCCTTCTTTTTTCCCCTCGGAAGGGTCGTAAGGTTAGACAGGGGAAAGTGTATTCGTTGTCTATCAAACTGCTAAATAGAGAAAAGGACGACAAATTTCCTGCTGTTTTGTTTGCTTTTTTGAAACTGATAGGTTACTTTATGATGATGTGACAAGAATTGGGTTCTCTCTTTATGAAGCTGTGAAGTGTTTACTTAAACAGGACCGTTTCCATAAAAGGTCATCATTTTCCAGATATATGAGTTCAGAATTGTGATATGGAATTTTCTTTATGTTTATTCGGTCAAGAAAAGGTATACGAGTTTCAAAATGTTCAAAAGGTGGTGTCAGAATTTTAACCAGGTAGAAGAAAAGATAGTGATATTTTGATGTCAATATTTCAGGTCCAAATAGGTGAACTTGCACCAAATTTAATTCATGTTTCGTTAGTTGTATTGGTGATACCGGTACTGCTGTTAGTGTTATTATGTATGATCACAACACATCATAAATTCCAGCCAGAGTATACATATTATTATAAGAAATCGTGGAAGCCCATAGCCTGAAATTGCTGATAATTCATATTCAAGAAGGCTCTATACTTAGACAGTAATACAGAATTATTCCGTAAATTTTCAAGTTTAATTTTGTATTACTGTCTGAGTATAGAGCTTTCTTGAATATGTATTATTATTATATAATTACAATTTTTCAATAGATATAACGATTTTTTTAAATTGGAGGCTACATAAAAATCAATTTACATAAATTAATAACTATAATATATTCATTGGAACATAATCATTAGGTATACGGATACTTAGAATAACTTTATTTATTATTTTCGTACAACTGATGCATTGTAAAGAAGATTAAAAAAAAATCGAAAAAGGTATGTTTCAAGATAATTGTCAATAATGGAGGAAAGCATAAGTATCACAATTTATAACTTTATTTAACCTACTATTACAAAAAACTAAAACCAGCATGCATCTGAAAATAAATTAATTTCAAAATGTGTATTTCACTCTTATATTCTATTCCCATTATTGTAATTGAAGTATCATTTATGAGTGTGAAAAGGTCAATAAAAATCAATACTAAATATACTTCACTAAACTGTTGAAAAACTGAGTTTGGACAATAATTTACTATAATATAAAGTATGTAGAAACAGCAGAAAATATTTTATTCCCTTTATATACCCGAGAAGCAAACTATATTACAAAATTTTGTCATGTAATTTGACAGCTACAAATATGTCATTTACTATTATTAAGGTGGTGACAAAATGAAATTTTTAAACGTGCTATTCTTCGAAACTCAAAATAATGTATCAAATAGCACACAACTTTTCAAAGTGCCTCTATTTAATTATATGATTTATTAATACAGTGTAGTATGTGTCATATAACTGTAATCCAAGTTTGCTCTACCGAAAAATGACATGTTACTTTTACCAAATAGAAACTTCTAATAATATATGAACGGAAGCGGCTAAAAGTGTCCTCAAATTATTTCCTTTAGCATTGAAATTAGCGTGCAAACAAAATCCCAAATTATACACCAATAGACACTTTCTGTCTATACAACGTAAATGAATGTGTGTACCGCGACAAACGGTTTCAATATACCATGTCAAATAAAAAAATCCATATCTTCTTTATAAAGTCCATGTACATAAAAAAGTAATAGTAAATAGGGGTATAAAGAGAAGCAACAATCACTCATGATATCTTTAGCTCTTATTTTCTCTAACCATTACTTCAATATCTTTTCGCGACAAATTACCCTTCCGTTACTGAACGGAATTCAAATATCTGTTTTAAAGTATATAGATTTCGTGGGAGAATTATTTTAAAACGATACGCAAATGCAAAGAATATAATTAAAAATTTATGATACCATGCCATTTTGATAAGGCATCGTTGGTGGGCCTTCGTTTATTGATATTTCGTACAAGCATTGTAAGAAGTCAAAAAGAATTGGCCGTATTGTCTATTAAAGAATACACAATGACGCTTTTTATAACACATGGCCACCCCGTTTTATGATGAAAAGTATCATTCCAAACAAGTTTGTCTATCAATTTCAATTTTATTTTCTGTATAATACACTCTAACAAGATTACCACACACGATGTAGAGTAATTACCAAATGCCGCTTTATGTAATTATGCGCTTACAGATGCTGTATGTTTAACAACAAATTCTAAATAAATAAATGAAGATGTTATATGCATATATATAGAAGATATCACTCTCCAAATCCAAACAACATGCAAAGTAGAAGATATATTTAAAGATAGTAATTGAAAACCTCTATTGAAAAAGAATTGAAGGAATTTTAAAGTGTGTTAGTTGCCTTATTATTATGTGGCCTGTGGAGATTTCCAAGAATGATCTGGAATTTGAGGCTGAGGAAAAAATGAGCAACTTGAGATGAAGGAAGTTAATATAGCTCAGAAATATGTGAAGAAATATTTATGGTCGAAGTAACCAATTTTTTACTAACTTTAGTAAAAACGATATTTTTCATGGTGGTCAAGACATGTTTTTTTTGTTATAGTCATAATTATAATGTCACATTTTAATTATATCGAAGCAAATTTTTCAAGTTCACTTTCTCGAAATGAAACTCTTTTTAGCACGAGTATTTGTATTCTATTTTTTTTTTACAAATGCAAAGGTAATTAATTAAATGTAATGTTCACCCCGTTATAATAAAAGTATAGTTTTTACAAATTTGATATATCTACGCAGTATAATATATAATACGTTCTCATATGTTATTTGATAAACTTCGCACTATTGATACGGAATTTATAAAATTTGAAATACAGTACTTTATATTACAAATCCTTAAAGTATTGCTAAGAAATTACAAAAAAATACGAAATAGAAACTTCATAAGAAAGTGTATCACTTCAGTTCTTACATGTGTTATTCAGGAGTATTCAGAGATTCAGATTGATCAGAAAAATATAAATAAACAATAATGAATATACAACTTATTCATGGTTCAAAGCTCTTATTAAGTCTGAAATAATCAATAAAATTAAAAGTTTTATTGCAAGATCAGATTTACGAAAAAACTGTGAAATATTATCTATATGAAACAGTTGGAAACTCGGAATGAAGTTTCATCTATATTTAGTCACAGTTAAAATGCTTCACAAATCTTTATCATGTGAGCAAAAACAATGGTATGGTATCTGCAATGAACGTCGTATTCCTCCATAATTACAAATAAGTTCTCATTCACCCCGAAAACAACTTCCTAGAGACCTAACTCTCAACCCCATCATGAGAAAACACCAAAGTTGGATACCATCCAGCAGCACACTCCATCGTAACTGAGTTTTTACTTCTCTAGAAGCATCGTGAGTAATAAAGCTGTGGTAAAGAAGTGCGAATGAGTGGGTAACCATAACGTAACACCAAAACTAAGGGTGAGGAAACTACCCTCTCTCTCTCTCTTTCCCTTGTATATATTATGCTCCTACTGATGCATGTGGGTGCAAAGAGTGAAACACAAACACTTGATTGCTTTCTGTCACTCTCAAGGAAGAGGCTGAGGGAAATACAAACGTTTACTTGGAGGGTTATATACTACTCAACGCTTAAAAGCTGATTAATTTCAACAATTGGATGGGAATTCTCGTGGTTTTCATCTTTCAGGTGTAAAGGATAATTTGAGCTTGAATTTATGAAAATGAGCTGGAAAATTGAGGAATATATTTATGTGTTTATATCAAGAAGTTCAGTTTGTAAAAATTATGCTAGGTATATAAAGATAAATGTTTCTTTATTATGTTCTAACAGTAAAATACTAAACAGATCACAATGCAGTTTTCATTTGAAAACTCCTATACACAGTGCATGAATACAATGATTATAAATGAAGCAAATGAGTAAAGAACAAGTTAGCAAAACTGCAAAGAAGAATATTCACTTTTGACAGCTGAAATGGCTTGAAAATTTTCAAATGTATAATCTCTGAAGAATTTTTTATATAAAGTGTAAGCTCTAAAAATAAGGATTTCAGAATTTGTAAGCCATCAACTTCAATTTAAATCAACAAAATTACGCAAGAATCTTCCTGACATCCTACAAAGTAAACTATCAGAAAAAGAACCTTCACTGAATAAACAAATCAAAGTAATGTACCACCAAAGAAGCTAATCCGTCCAACTTGAAGTGGGTGAGAAGGAAAATCAACCAAAAATGGGAGCATCATCAGGTTGTCCGTAAGAGCTAGCCGCCAATATGTTAGTAATCTTTCATCAAGAAGTAATGAGTAGAATTAAAAGATTGACGGAGCCACCCGAAATAACGCGAGAAGAGGCGGGAGTTCTTCCCGCCTTGTTTTTATTCTTTCTCTTGTTTTTATCAACAGCTGTTCTATGAGGGATCAAAGAAAATAAAAGGAAGAAGTAACTTTAAAAATGGTAGAGATTGGGAGGAGGGGGTGGAGTGTGGGTGAACAGCTGAGTCATCCAATCTTGCAAAAATTTCGTATTATACAAATGAAAGAGTCAGTTACACTTCATATTTCAGATTATTTCTGTCACTTCTTTTCAAAACAAATATAATGAAGTGTCGCTTGTACCTTCTACATTTCTTTGATGCAAGGAGTAATAGTGATACTTCCCTATCATTAATTTAGTTGTCCTGATTTTCTCTTCCTTTGAAGGAGGAACTGAAAATTAGTTTGCTGACACATTTGTTACTTCTTGATAAAGGAAAGAGAAATTGGAGTTTGCGTCTATGAAATGTTTGGAGCTCTTTGCAGATTACATATTGAGCAATCTATATGTAGTTGAATAATGTTTTGAGGTGTATGCTAATAAGAGACATTATCATCAAAAGTAAATTGTTCAGGGGTTGGTCTCGTTGATATCATTAGTTAGAAATACTGCAGTCGGTTGGGGAAAACGATTCTGAAATCTTCTGTAACGATGTAGTTTGTAAATGTTCACTCTTCTTTCTTCTTATTCAAATATGCTCTCAGTCGTTATGCTTATCAGTATTAGGAAAATTGATAAAAATGTTGGAGCTTAAATCTACTTTTCATATCAATCTTAAATAATTATTAAATGTATAATTTTATTTATTTAGCAGTACAAGTATAGTTATTTAAATAGAAATTTCTTCAATATTACATGTTTCTGTTACATCAAATTTTCAACACAACGTAAATTATTAAAGCAGCAAAACATAAACTTAGAAGGATGAGAACATTCGACTTCAGAATTTCTACATCCAACGTCGTCCATATAATTTTAACAATACTTCAGCATATAGAAGTAAAACGACATTTACAAATCGATAACTCTATTAACAATAAACTACCACAATACTTGCATATGATATCCCTTCAAAAAAACACAGCAACAAACTCCAAAAAATTAATATTTCAACTTCAAAAAGGACCGTTTCCTCCCAAGAAATAAATATACATTCAAACTTAAACATATAATTAAATACTATTCTGCTTCCACAACCTTATATGCTGCCATTGTCTTAATTAAACGAAGCAACTTTAATAATAATTTAAAGGTCTTTCCATCACTATTAATCTTGTAGACCAGCACGATGTCCGGAAAAGCTGTGGCCCAACTCAAGTAAAAGTTAGTAAAATATAAAAGACTGTGTGTAATATTGGATCCCCGAGTTACATTTATTGTTCAATTTCCTTCCCCCCCCCTTCCTTCACTCCCTTTCTTTTAGTACTTGCTCCTCCCATCAGTAATTTGAGACTCCATTATAATATGCTGTATTGCATGTCTACTCTATCATCCTATTCAAACGATTAAAAATGGGACTTTTCATTCCATTTTCTTTTGTTAGTACAATAGAATATATATAGCATTGTGCAAAAAGAAGCCTCTAGGTTAATTTGAATCCAATAGATTTGGAATAAAGTTTTCAGTGTTTCCAAGTTAACAAATTAAGCTTCTCATTTATATCTAATATTCCTGTGTAATCAGTCAAATAATAATAGTAATACAGAAAGAATTGAATACGACTAAAACTTTCCGAAAAACATATTTTTTTCTTTGTAATTTTTTTTATTTTTATTTTAAATTTCTTATTTTAGTTTTTACTTTTCTTATTCCTGGATTACTTATATATAATTATAACACATTTTCATTTAACTTTTAAATTACAAATTCAGTAATTAATTTTTTTGGAAAGTGCTGTTTCAAGAAACTTATAATTGTGCTGATTCTGCATTCATTTGGGATTAGTGGAAGCCAAATTTTAACGCTTCCACGTTCTTTTTTGAAGCAGAGATTTTAGTACCGTGTTTGCAGGTAATTATATGGGGGCAACTCAGGAAAGGATGTACAAAACTTACTCTTTCAGTAACTGACAAACTTAATTCATGTTAGCAGAATACACATTAATACCTTAATTTTGTGTTTTGTTATATTTTTATTCTTTACTTTACTCCCTTTTTGTGTACTTCCTATTCTCATTTTATTATTTTTATTATGATGTTATATATTATATAAGTTTTCGTGTATATGTGTTTCCCATAATTAGAGCAATATAAGTGTATCATGTTTGTAGTCCCATTATCTATCCCATTGTTAAGTCTCCGTATCGTATAATTACTTTATATGCATTCAGGGAATACTTTCTTGTTTATATAAATTTCAGTTTATTAGCGATTTCGATAGATAAATTTCATTCGCTCTAAATGAATCTAATGAAAACCAATAATGTAATAAACATAAATTTTTCTCAACTTCTATCTCTTCCTTATATGGAAAAAGATATAAACTTCTCAAAGCATACCGAATACACGAAGTTTGTACTAAGTGCAATAAGAAATACTTCTTTTGGTAGCGGTATGCTTAGAAGCTCACTTTACGGCTTCTGTAAATGATTCATTTTCAAATTCTTCCCATCGCTACTTAAATTCATTATGCAAATTAATGACTTCAGTATTAAAACTACTAAACAGACCAATGATTGATCTTTTTCCCTTCAACTCTGACAAATTGTAAAACAAACAGTAATAAACTGGATGAAAAATTGAAAGTACGAAATTCTTATAAATTGGAATTGTTGAAATAATTGAAATTGTTGTTGTATTTCATTTCATGAATGTAAGTTGAGTATATATTAAGAGGGTGGACGGGAGGAGGGGGGGGGGGAGGTAGTTGGAGTGTGTGTGGTCTTTCACATCACCATACACACTGCCACAAGCAGGTGAGAGGAAGGGGACCCCCACCCCCTTCCTTATCGCCAATTCCACTTTTATATATTAATATACAACACTTTATATACATTTGCATATTTTAAACACGTACAATAGAATATTGTTTGGGATTCTACTTGCTTTGTTATCTTTTTAACAAGAGGTATTGTCATTTTTCAATTTATTTTATATTAGTTATTCGGGACATATTAATTGTTAATTTAAAAATGGGTGATAGTATTAGAAAGAGGAAAGGAAGTTAGCGGTTTTTGCAAAAATTTCCCTTGAAGTTACTTGCCTGCAATTTTTTTTATCTAAATGATTATTGAATTTTAATAATGCACAAGAGAATACACATTTATGACATGACTACATGTTTGTATAGTTTTCACAAACGCTTCAATTGCTAAATAATATACTATGCAAATAATTCGCAATGTTTATTTGCAAATGTTCACAGCAGCTAATGCATCAGGAAATTTTAAATATTTATCTATAAGTGTTTTCTAATGTTTTCAGATACATTAACAGGTGGTGAAAGAGAAAGAAAAACAACTGACTCGTAATTACATATTCGTCCAGATATTATAATTATGTGAGTAAGTTTTCACTTATCAAAACAAAATCTTTTAAAAGTAAAAAAAAATTATATAAGTTTGTCAATATTTTCAGTATAAATTGTCTAAGTAGTATGACAATAAATAAAAACAATTTTTATACTTCTTATATGATCAAATAGCTGACTAAACCTGTTTTACTCCTGTTTGAATATCTATAATGTTGATGTATATCTTCAGAAGGGTTTCAGGAGTTGCATAAATCACAGGATGCGTAACTCAAAATTACCTATGTACATTTGCAGAGATATTTTGCACTAACTATAGGGGAATCGAAAATATTTAAGGTTACAAACTTCCAAAACTTCAAGAGCAACGTAAAACAATATTATGAAAATGATACTAATGACTCTCTACGGAAAAATAATAATTCCAAACATACATTCTAATTTTAGGTAACAATAACTAACATTAATTAAACCCTATAAATAAACACAAACCAAATATTACTACGAATCAAACATTCATTCCTCGAAACTGAAGGCCATAAAACATTTCTTCAAAGTAATAAAATCTAATCTCTTTACAATCCCATAATTGTCAAGTTATATTCAAATGTATATTTGCCTCAAAGATATACATTTCTCTTTTTTTGCCCCTCCCTATGTGAATCTGTCGTATAAGCTTAAGCTGCTGATTTGAGTGAATGATTTGATCCTGAATCGTGGTCCTAATAATGGTGTAATAGTCATAAAATCATCAAAAATGGTAGTTATTGAGCATGAGGATAAGAGTAGGGTTCCCGCCCATTCATCATTTCCATACGACTCCTGTTTTCAGAAGCTTCTTGCTTGCCAGACACCCGACCGACCACACGGTCAGCTTGGATTTTAAAAATTGTGATAAAGAACACCTCCCTATAATTTACAAATGTATTCAAGCTCCAGGATATTTGGATTCAGTTTGAAGTGTTGCCTAGATTTAATTATGAAAATGATATTGTGAATTGTGATACAAATTTATTTTGTTTGCTTTGGTGGTCTCACCAGATCAGTGTTTAACATCTTGTAGTGGATTTTTTTATATTTGGAGGTAAGTATAATGCCTTTCAAAGTATAATATAGATATACCTTGATGAAATTGTGGATTCTGTAGATGCAACTTCTCGGGAATTTTCCTTTTTCCTAATTACTGGTTTTCGTAATGCTTAACAACGGTAATTATATTCTTTTTTTCTGTACATTTCATTTTTCTTTAAAGTCTTAATAATGACTTGTCGATATATGAAGCAAGAATATTGTATATTGACGTCCTACTTTACATTTCACTTACACTTTTATTCAATTTATGAAGATGAGGTATTTATTCTGCCAAAACGAAGGAAAAAAGTATTGGCAAATTATACTGATTATCTTGAGTTACAAACAATTGATATAATTAATTATGGTTTATGTTCTTGTTGAAAATTGATGATGTAAAAACACAAAAACAACTTCCTTATAATCATACATTATTTTATTTAAACCAGAATATTTATGACTTTCAACAAGTAATTCCTCTATTCAAGGACTTCAACAATTTATACGCATATATAATTCTTATAAACACCAAATCAAATAAGGATCCACCCTGAACGAAAAAACAAACAATTTGTCACTTCAACAAAACCTCCAACAAAAACAAACAAATATTCCAATAAAGTGTCAAAAACTCAAAACCAAAAATCACCTCAAAAGCAAACATTATGAAAAGTTCCTCCTAAACTGCGAATGAATGAAAGCATCTAATTTGTTGTGGGAGAATGATCTGATCCAATCATTTCGCTCCGTCTCTTCTCAGTATATTCGGGTGAGATGAAGACATCTCAGAAGCGGACAGCATAGGAAGAAATTGTTGGTCGAGAGAGTAGGATTAGGACCTACCTGAAGGGGGTCAACAAGTCACAGGGCTGCAGTACGGGGGGTCTCTTAGAAAGACCAAAGTAGAGAAGCTCAATTTAACGTTTGATTCTCCGGTGCAATCTTTGACAGAAGAACTTTGATGTAAATAGGATGAGTTAGTGGGTGGAATGAACTTCCAATGAATGCCGATCATTCGAGTGAATTAGAAACTCTATCATCGGTGGATTACCAATTCATTTTAAGAGGGAGATGGATGGAGTTTTATTGAGAGACAGAGTGAATGAAAAAGACTTGGTGACACTTCTCTGTATAATAGAGGATTGGTTTCATTCAACACATATATAAGAGGAAGGGAAAATTTATTCTTGATACGTGTTGGTACTGATGATGAAAGATAATTATAAAATTGTTTGGTTTTAGTGTTATATTTCCAAATTAAAAATGGTAATGTAATTTTTTTTTTTTTTTATATATAGAAAATATGAAAGAGAAAATGAGAGGTATAATATAAATGTATTACTTATCCTGTTAATATTATTGTTGACACATCATTTGTGAAATATTTTAATATGAATTCATGTTCTTCTTCAGTGGATTGTTTGACACAATTCCTTAGTAGTGATATTATAAATGTATAAACTTATTTTTGAAAATTATCAGTAGTATCAACCAGTAAATGTTTACCACTTGATATTATAAATAACTTACTAGTGCGCTAAGTAACTGTGGGCCACACAAATGTAACTTTCTATCCAGTTTTTCTGTTCTTTTCTAGGAATAGAAAAAATAAGAGAGTACAATACTCTCGTAAACGGTTAATTTTTAAAGATGATATTTATGCAAGGAGATCAAGTATCCAACTTGCAATTTAGAAATGGGAAACCTTCACTTAATTTAAGACATGGAAAGGGCGTTTGCGATAGGCAAATAACCCTACATTACTTCCTTTAGAAGGTAAACAAAAGGTATATCCAACAATCTAGAAAGTTTATAATTTCTACTCAAATATTATACTCAGAGTAAATAAAAAACTTATTTGTGTGATATGTATATCAAGGTGGGCTCACTGTATAATAGCTGACACGTCTAAGGGGAAAGGCAATTCGTTTGTTTCTTTAATATTATCAGATTCTAAAGTCACCATACACATTAACCTTTTCAAAGTTTCATTCCACGAGCTAAGCAACCCTAATATACTCTGATCCTATCTCTCTAATACAATAAACATGACCCCAAAAAAGCTGAATGATTCTTTCACCACTGCGATAAGCACATTCTTTTCTTAATGGCTGCATTAAATCTAGATAGATACAAACCCTTGAGATATTTGTCATAACGAATAAGGTTTCTATTAGAGTAATTCTTTCAACTAAAATAACTTGCTTTTATTTGTATTGGAAATTTAGAGAAAGATATCAACACTTGCTTCACCTGAGGCCTGTCTCTTGGTCGCTTTTTTAAGGGAAGACAAAAAAATAATTGATTTTCATTAGATAATTTTTTTCTCTCTCTAGAGGTTTTGAAATGCCACTGGTTTTGAGTTATTGTAGTGTGAAATTTGATTGTATTATGAAGTGACATGATAACATACTCAATAGTATAAGTAACTTTTATATTTGTTATACAAATGAAATAAATCTTTTCCACTAAGTGAACAACTATTCTATGCTTTGATTCAAATGAAAGAAGGGGGAGACAAATTGCAAAGGGGAATGTAGTTTTATTAAAGAAATTGTTTCATTCGGTGGAAATACCACACGTTGTTATTATCGATGGTACTCCACGATAAGTAAGTTGTATGAGAGTCAATTCATGTAGAAGAATAAAGAATTTATATCTTGTTGATGGTTCACTATAGGGATTATATTAGAATATTATAAGCACTCCAAATGATATAGCGTGTTGTTATGACTAGATGTAAAAATTGAGAGATTGCCCTTATAATTATATACACAGTAGTATTGTAATCATTCTTATTCTTATTAATCATTGAAATATGAATAGTAAAATTATTCGTTCGTTAGAATTTTAAACCTGCATTTTTTTCCATCGGGAAGTCACCTTTCCAACACACATATCCTGTTTTACTTTCTTTGTTCTCTATTATACTCACTTTCCCTAGAGACCGATAAGCTGTGTTGGAAACGATGGCTTCCCACAGGAAAAAAATACCCCTTTAATCTAACTATAAGTCTTATTGGCTATCCTCTGTCTTATTGTTATATTAAGTAAGAGTATAATGAGATGAAATCACAGTAAAACAAGGAAATAACAGCAAGCAATCTTCGAATGTATAATATTGAGTTAAAAGCCAAATGACGCAAACAAATTATAATTTTGTGTACACTAAATATTTATATAGTAAAAACATCGTCAAAGGGAAAATTCAGATTACGTAAAATATGCTAATAAACACGATTATTTTGTTATTTTTATCAGCCAAATCGCAAGAGATGACTTATTCAAATCCTCGATACCTTGAAAAAGAAAAAATAATCTTATACAACCACAATACTGTAGATATGAAGAGGAAATGTGTAAATATAAGATACTATCAAGTTTGAATGTGTTAATTTGTAAGAGTGATTGCCATGTGTTAGGTAAGGAAGTAAATAATTCATTTACAACACTTTGGTTGGGAAATAAGAATTAAAGAAATCTTCATTTTGATCGATAGAAAAAGGGAATGGTAAGAAAATGTGTTTGAGTTAATAGTGAGCTGTAAGAAAATCAAGCTTGATGACACTTTCCTTTCGATTTCCTTATATTTTTATTTTACAGATTTCCAGAGAAATATGTGACTATTATGACATTTTCAGTGCTATATGTAGTGAATAGTGAAATAAATATTTCCCTTTTCAACAGAACTCTTCCATAACCCTGTAATTATTGCTAATATTTCGCTCTTGACCAGCAATCTCCCAGTCTTATGGTTTTTCCATTTCCTTCCAAATAATGACATAATATTTCATGTTTCAAATGTTACTTAAAGAACCAGGGACGTCGGAGCAGGGGGAGCAAGGGGAGCTACCGCTCCCCCAATTAAATATCAGGAGGAGCGCCGCTCCCCCTGGAATTGGATATTTATTTCTTGTCATGGAGGTAAAATATAGGTAAATGGAACTAACTATAAAAAGGTGGCTGAAATTTTACAATAAATAGTAAAAATAGTCTAAAACAGTCAGATTTCAGTATAATTTTTCTAAATTTTCTTCGCTCGCGCCAACCATGGTGGCGCTCCGGAAATGGTATCCAACTAACTTTTATTTTTGCTTTCCAAAAAGTTTTCTATGGATTCACTTATAAAAAAATAAAGGGCTTCGAAGTTTGGTCTCGCTCCCCCTGCCAAAAAGGAGTTCCGGCTTCCATGTAAAGAACAAAATTTTTCGTGGCCTTCAATAATTACTATTAGCATAAGATAAAAGTTAAATTTCTGAATATTTGTCATGGAGAATGTAAATTTATTTACTTCCTGAATGTCCTCTCTACACAAAAAACTCTATCTCTTATCTTTTATATATTATAAAAACCAATAAAATAAAATTTCCTCACATTCCTAGCATAAAATACAGCACCACTTTATATCGTGTTTTCTCCATCTTCGTATAATGTAAAATCGCATGACTAAACAGCTGAAAGTAATTTCTAATAAACGAACCAATAATCATAAATCGCAAAGCAGCCCTTTGACCCTCTAAAGAATCTTTCCTCTCTTCATGAATGGCACCTCATCTCAACAGCCCCTCCCTCCCTCCTTCCCCCCTTCCTCCCCCGTCATTCAATGTATTCATCAACAAATACATACAACAACGTTACCTAACAATTTTTTCTCTTATTGTAAGTATCAATTATGATGTCTCGAGGCATTTTTCTCCAACTTCGCATTGCAAGTATATAAATTTTGATATAGGAGAATTTACTTTTATTACGTACTCTTTGTATCTTACATGAGATCCGCCATCAAACTTCACTAATTAATTACTGGACCGGACTTTTGGAAAAAACGCAACAAAAAATTGCAGATAACTCAATAGAATGGGCGACCACCCAAGTGGTTAAGGGAGATCAGTAGAGAGATGGCAGTGGGGTAGCATGCTTCCGGTTCAACTAATCCCCCCCTCCTTTTATGTACCCCTTTCTTTGATTCCCCCCTCCTCCTCCTCCTAAAAGTCCTTTCCATCTATATGTCCATGACTGTGAAACCGTTGGCGTGTTTGATGCCATACAAGGCGACATTCGAACGAAAACCAATTATTTTCGAGACGTAACTGCCAAACTCTTCTCTCTCGCTCGGTGACTCTCTGATCGAAATGAATGCCCTGCGTTTAATGAAAGTGTTAGAGCTTAGAAACAGTGTGACCAAAAAGTTGTTGAGTATGTAAACTTCATGGTGGCACTCGTAAGTGTTGACGGAGAAGAGAAAAGGTAGGGAAGGGGGGGGGGAGTGGAGTCTGAAATTGGAAGATCTTCCTTTGTAGTTATTATTTTAATTATACGTTTGGGACAGATGGGACGTTTTGGTCCTCTGATGAAACTCTTAACATCTTTTTGTCTTTCTGTAATTTACGTGAGCAGTGATGTAATAGTTATAATGGAAAAATATCTTCGCCATCAATTACTAAGTTTTTTTTTCTCCAGATCTTAATTTCATTTCGACAAGCTGTCCTCTGGAAGAAGCTAAATCGAAACTAAAATTGGTTATATAACCTTTTTTTGTATCCAAAAACCTCCTAATTGTAAGACTATATTATCATCTCTAGTCATGTTGCAGATTGTACAGTAGATCACATTTTATTTTCATTTGCAGATTTCCATCATGGATAGTCTGCTGGTTAAGAACACAACAGCGGTAATTATAAGCCCAGCATATTAACTCTGCTGATCAAAATATATTTTCTACATCATATAAAGATTACATTTCCATGACATTACGATTAATTTATTTTTAAAATGATTAAATATAATAAGAGAATGTTCGTTTAAAATTTTTATGAGTCATAATATCCATCATATAAAAACAACACACTTGAATTGTATATAAAAACTCAATTAAAACTGACCATCTCTAGATATATTTCATTGTGGATTAATCAAGTCATACAAAAATGATTTATACCTTTTTAAAATATATAAATTAGTTCTGCATTACCACTTGTTATAATAATACAGTAAGCATAGGCCTTCAGGCAATAGCACGCTATGCTGCCTGTATAGGAAGCATGCTACAGCTGCTCCTGTTACTTGCGCTCATATTATATTTGCAAATTTATATTTTATCACACGACAGTTCATACTTAGTCAACCTGTACAATAAAAAAATTAATTGCACATAATGAAGCACATACACATGACTGTTTTATGAAATTATAATAATAAATATATAACTAAGATTTATCGCATCATCTGCTCAACGTTTGGAAAATGTTTAATTTTTGTTTCTATAGCGTATTTCGAGGTAAATAAATCATATTATAACCGCTTGTATTATACTGTAAAATAAGGTATACAGTATAAACGAACACAGACAACAAATGAGTAGTTTGCAATTTATACATTCATTATTCTTATACATAGCTTTTATATGAAACAAACGCTTAACGTAATTACGAACTTAACGTAATATTTACTTTGATTCATCATAATATACACTGATATACAGCACCCCTGCCTTTTTCTCTTGCTACGGTGCTGCTTTTTAAGAGGAAGGGTTGATGAAAAAAGAAAATAATTTAATTAACCTTACTGGTGAAAGAATACAAAGAAAAACAATAAACCATAAAGTTCTAAAAATATTTCACAACGAATGTATTCTACAATCATTATATCTGATTTTTCGGTTGTTATTATGGCTGGTTATCCTCCACATAATTAAAAAAAAATCATTTCTAAACACTGCAGGTGAGTTAATTTAATAGGGATTGCTATCAGGGAATATGTACTTTATTACTTTCTGGAAAGTAAATACTGAACATGGAAATAATTATATCTGTCCGATTTTTCAAATTCAAGTTATTCATAATGTTCACCAATACGTCTTCAAAATTATTTTTCATCATAGAAACTAGTAGTTTTGAATAAATAATAATAATCTATTAATGAATCTAATTAACATCTGAAAATTGCTAACGATTTGGTCCAGTAGCTTTCGAGAAATTAATTTTTGTATTTCGCTAAATCTCTATCTTATAACATGCTGGGGGATAGATTTATCCCCCAGCATGTTACAAGATAGGAATTTAGCGTTTTATAAAAATTAATTTTTCGAAACCTACTAAACCAAATCGTTAGAAATTTTCAGAAGTTATTTA
>JAQIWE010000165.1:0-28802 GCA_034698565.1 Campodea plusiochaeta
CCATCCTTAGGGTCTACACGACATTACTCAAAAAACTTCATACTGTTTTTCATCATCTATTCCAGAGAAGTATTTTTCCGTATGGCTGCACATAACAACTAACTTTATTAACTATATATCCAATTAATGTCATACAAAAACAGAATTCCGTCCTTCAAATAATAATAGGACACGTAAATTAAGTGAAGGAATGAAATAAGAAAAGGAATGTGGAATTGCTTCTAAGTAAATATTGTGAAAAAGAGAGTAAATGTTTTGTGAGGACTGACTGACTGTATAGGAGTGAGTGGTATAGTTAAAAGGTATGTTAATTGAGGGAAGGTATTGCTACTGTGTGGGATGGATATTGAGTTTCAACAATGAAATATTTAAAGTTATTGGTAAACTCATATTTTAATGGATGTGGCTTTAGGGTATATTGATAAAGCTCTAAGTTTCTTTCTTCGCAGTTAATGTCACTGTCAATTGGAATATTACTAATTATTGCGAAATATTAATTTGTTTACCATTGAACATATAAAATGTGAAAGCTTTCTAATATCTATCCTAAATAAACTTATAGATTAATAATTGTACATAATTATGTTATCTGCATCTCGCAATTTGAATGAAAACTCGAATACTTCTTTACCTCTGTTTCAACATCTCGTCTGACTTTAATAGACAACACCCCACTGTTTGTGTACTGTGAGTGTCTCTGTGTGTTTGTGTCTTAGCTGTGCATATAAAGTTTGAAGATTGTAATGAATGCGGTTTCTTCCTAGTAGTTACTAGCTCAACAGAAACTAAGAAACATGTTGGCTTTTTTTTTTCTTCAACTTTCCACTAAGAAAATGTCGTAGTAGAGATACAGTTATGTTAATAAGGTTTCACTTTCATTGTTTGAGATTTTTGTATTTTTTTTTAATATAAAATCTTGTACTGTATGAAAATAATAATTACACGAATATTATGTGAAAAAACTTTTATAAGAAGATGATGGAACTGCACATAAGAATAGTTGGGATGCTGCAACTTCATAGAAGATGTCTCTTTATTTGCAAATGAAATAATTAACTAAAACATGGAAAACACGTCGCAAAGTCATATGATGTATCTGTAGCAGGAAGGAATAATATTGTATGTTCTTCCAAAAGCAAGTATTTATAAGAGCAATGAGAATGTCCAAGACAATAGAAGAAAATGTAAGAAAAGTAATTTGTTCCTTGAGTGAACTCTCCATCATGACCTCACAATATAATTACTCATGGGATTATGCTTCACAACTACACAACAAAATGTTCTTATCTTTCTCAGAAGAAACACTATAAGGACAATGATACTTCTTGCAATTATAGGATTCTACTTATTCTGATTAATATATTACGAATTATATTATATCATGATAATATTAAAAACAACTACAGTTTCTTTAATGGTGAAACGAAAATTCAAATAATCAACAGTGGAATAAAGTTTGACCTACTCCTACGAGTTCTCCTACCAGTTCAGTTACGTAAAAAAAAGATATTGCAATAATGTAAAATAAACGTACTATTTCATTTGATTCCAGCTTAATTTATTGCCCTTGTTTTTTTATGTGACCCAAAACACAATTACAGAAAATGATGCTATGATGATGTATTGCAATTACCTGAAATTCAAGAAAATTAATAACTTCGTACATCTAAGGAGTGAACAGTTATGTATTTTATCACTTGTTTTAGAGATCGTTTTCTGTCTTCATAAATATTTACATTTTGACAACTGCAACTTAAAAGTGAAGTTCTTTTTATATAATTCTCAGAAAGGATTTACAGAAGTTATTCTCATTCTTGGAATTAGTACTTACGGTTCTTATACAAGTTGTTATTAATAAATAAAACCTTCTAATATAGATGTCAGCTAACTGAATACTTTATTAGAACAACAAAATACTTTATTCTTGCTATAACAATAATTTATCTTTTAAAAAAATTCGTAGCTCCAAATTGTTTTCTCAAGCAAATTCCTTCCTAAATACCAAAAACTTCAACTATCATGGAAGTGTATTTCTGTGAGAGCGCCAGAGAATTCCTCTGTCTCAGTTCTTTATACTAAACCATTCAAAACATTTTTCTGTTGTACATTACAACCATTCTTTACTTCAATCATACAACTGATAATACTCTCCAACATATTATATCAACTCGTAAAACAGATATAATAATATCAGTTCAATATGTTAATATTGCACGTACCTTTTTTTATTATATCCAACAAAAATAGTTTTCCATCGATGTGAATATGCAAAAAGAATGACATGATATGTACAGTCTCTGCATTTTAAAACTACATGAGATCCCTTTGATATGAAAATATATCATCTCTTTGATATTTTCATGAAATGGCTCTTTGGTAAAATAATATAGCAATTTAATTCCAATCTATACAGTTCGACAATATATATATACATTTCTAAACTATAGTGGTCAATACAGGCCAGTTTTTGGTTAGACATATAAAGCGACAAAATGAACATTAAATTATGATGAGTAATAATAACGTTTGAAAGGTTGGTTTAATGTTATGTGATGGAATAAACTGAATTGATTCGTGTTTTGTTTACAGCAGAAGCTGTTTGTACTTAAACAGATAAGTATTTTGTGAAAATAAGATAGTTGATGCTACGTCGTATAACCAAAGATAGTTGTAAATTATTGTTTTATGCAATCAAGAAATACTATTATTCTTATTACATATACTAAATTTAACTCAGTATCAAATAAAATATCACATCACACTCCTGTTCACAGTATTTAAGAAAATTGTTCTTTATCAAATAATCTACTGTAATTAGCTATTTTGTTTGAGTATTGTTCTTTATAATGAATGTTATAAAATAATATGGATTTCAGTTGAATTGATTAAAAAAACACATTAACCAGTTGATCAGAACAGCTTTCAGTGAGAATATAATGGCAAGCAATATGTAAAGGATCACTTGATAACGTAAACTGTTCTGAAATAAATAAAAAAAAATTAAAAAATTACCAAAAGTGAAGCACAAATAGTAAATTTGTAAGCTGTAACATGACACCAACAATGTTTACAAACAAGTATTGCTGTTGAAATTATTTTATTAGCAGCAATAATAAGCCAATTAAAGAGACGTTTTCGGGAATAACTTTGCACTTTTCTTTCTTGATTGATGATGGAAAAATAACCAATCTGTTGGCGAATATAGTTTCAAGAATTGCCCTTCGAGTATAATTATAACTACGTGATTTATATCAGCAAAGCTTTTATGATATATTTAATACAAAATCCATAATTCACGAGGAGAGGCACTGTATTCAGTACTAATTATTTGCAGAATCGCAAAATATCAATTTTATATTTTATATCGTACACTGTATAAGAACAAATAACACTATGAAATATTAGATCTCCAATATAATGTTTCTCCACGAGTGGATTGTTCTTTAGTTCCTATTGAGTAAATTTGGTATGGAGGATCAAGTGATTGTAATCTAATTGAGTAGTATGTGAGTTTGAACCACCGTTTCCCCATTTGACGTGAAAGTTCGTGCTACATGGGAGGAAAATATCCTTGCAACTCTGTGCACGTTTTCTTCACGTAGAAGGAAAAGTTAACTCTCAAAAGCGACACTAGTGGAAAATCCGAGAGCAATCACGAACAAGTAAGAAATTGTGGAATTGGAAGGAGAGGTGCTTTTACTACTCCTTAGTTACAAACTGCAAGATGCAAGAGATTTAGAAATTGGAGGATATGTTACATGCTATTTTGGAATGCCATTGCTACGCGGTAGTCAAAACTTTTTAACTGCTATTATAGAAACGTTTTCAACTTTGCAAATTGCTAGATTTTGGTCATTTAACGTAGTGCGATGAGTGTGTATAAGGTTGTTGTAAAATATATTTTTCCCGTGTGCTCATATTATTTTGTACCATTATTATTATCTGTCAAAAACATTTTTACACTATAGTTGAAAAATTTATATTTTTAGTTGCTAATAAGCTTATAAGTGAAACGTGTAATTCTGTCACAGTTCTACTGAAAATAGTATTTCTTGGGTTTTCTAACGGCTCATTGAATCGAGCAGCAGATAGTCCCCGATGAAAACGCTCATAAAAGGACATCAACTTTTTCTTTTTCTTCAACTTTTTTGAAATAGTCTTGATCGTTAGTTGAACTTTTACAGTGAGACTCGAACCTATGACTTATCACGCCAAGTGAGTTTTTGACTTCCTGGCTTTCATCGAGGCTAAACAATAATCTCTAATTTCTATGCTTTAAAATGATTAATTGATTTAAGCTCATAAGCAAACAATAGACTTGATAGTTAATAGTTATTTCACAATCCTATAGAGTTTCTTTTTCTGTGAAAAATTATTAGTTTGAAAGATATACAAAACGAAGAAAAAAGTATTATTTAATGTTTTAAAATACCCGCTTGTACCTTCCTTGTAGAAAGTCAATCCAGTCTCTTACAGATAGAATCATTTATCAAATAAAGTAAGGAAAATCGTTTGAAATCAATATTTATAACTATAATTTATTTTTTTTACTACCAAATTCCAAACCCACACATTCTTGTTTTTTTATTGCCAACTTTACAAAATAAAAAAAGACGGAAACGAAAAAAAGAAATGCATTTTTGGGTAGGGTGGAACCAATATCCTACTGTATGACTTCGAAGCAGCATTACAAAATCAGACTCCATCCTCTTAAAAGTATACAAATTGCTCTCTCCCGTATCCTGTGTAATAGACTTCCGGCTTCAATTTACTAAAGCACCCTGAAAAAGCTGTCAGATCAAATAGTTGTCGGTGATCTAAAGATTGGGTACATTGTTCGCATTTTCTTTCGTAAATAGGATAAAGTTCCTGTATCGCTAAAGGCATAAAGAGGGTTATATATGCATAGGGGTAAGGATCATTCAGAAGGCTCATGTGAAATTACTCGAGGCACTTTTTTGTATTCGGTTAAATGAATTAACGTAGATATTAGTGCTTGTGAAAGGGTATATTCTAGAAGGAACTTTACAAGAAGGTTCAATAACTTATCCTTCTGATTGGATGAGAGTTTTCATAGTTACATAGGATAAGCAAAAAGAGCAGACAATGTTTACAATAAGTAGCATTGCTGTAGCAGAAGTTGTTTTCAGAACTTTTTTTAATGAGTAATATGGAATACTGCTGTATGTTATTTATTTGAAAATTGTGGTTTGTTCATAAACAGCGTTGCATAGCTTGTAATAATTATATACGCTTTTTTGGCATTTGTGATAAACCTTTTCAACGGCTTTGAAACTTGTCTTTTAAATTATTTTTAACATTCCCAGAACTATAGGAGTATAAATGTATATAATTTAGTTAAATGATGTCTAGTTATAATATTTCATGACACCTTCTAATGTAGATAAAATATTTATTGTGATGGAAAGTTTGATAATAATGTTCTGCAAATGTACAAAATATAGTTTTCATATTACACCATCATATAGGTCTGAAAAATCCAGATTTTATTGTCAATGTGAGTTTAGTACTATCAATACAGAAACTTCAAAAGTAACACCAATATAGGAACTAAAAGTATAACTGTATAGTAAACGAAATCAGTGTTCTATTGTTGATTGTGTTTTTTGATTGATCAGTAGCAATGATTTAGATTTCAAAATCACAATAGTTCAGATTTCAATACTATGAATTTCGAATAAAATGCTGTGGAAAAGTAAATATGAATATAGCAATAACTTTTCATCGTGTAACAATAAGAGAGAAACAATTTACGAGTAATGAATGGAACAGTTGTTACTTGTGAATTATTCACAGAAACATTTGCAAATGACATCAACACTCGACAATTATTTTACACTATTTCAAAATTCTCCCTCAATGAATGGAATAGTGAACAACAAATCAATTGCATCGATCTTTCTTTGTTTTACTTTATTTGTACAGAAACAGGGAAGGTAAAGTTTTGTTTGAATTTATAGTAAATTGTGAATCTGAAATCTTGACTCTGAGTTCCCAAAACTGGTATGTTGGCACTCTACACTCCCTTGTTTTACCGACCTCTTCGCCAGTACCGAAATAATAATAACAATAAGTTGTTCGCCCAATATATACATAATATTGTTATTTTTTACGTAATATTGGAAGCGAACTATATAATAATATAACAGTCAAGTAATATTTCAGAAAAAATATATAAAAATAATTAATTACACAGATCCATATATTTTATGACTTTTTAAAAAAAAACAATATACAGCTTTAATAATATCAATTTTGCAGTTTGCGTCAAATAGGGAATTATACATATTTCTGTTCTCTATAATGAAATTTAAATGCCTTTTACGTGCTGAGTAAAAAATTAGACAATCTGTTATAATATGCTCAAGGTTTTGAAATGTTTTTAAATTACACATATCACACTTTTTGCAAGGGTAATCAAATAATTTTACTTTGTCGAAGTATACAGAACCTTTTGTTTGCGTTCTTAACTTGGCTAATACCGAAATACAGTTGCATTTTTTTTTTTTTTTTTTTTCAAAGTTGTCAGACTTTTTCTTCCTCTTCATAGATTTCAGGTATTAAATAATTTAAGCATAACTCTCGTATAATATTTCTACTTTATTGTAATTTGCTTATTGCGAAATAATATAACATAAATATATGAGTGTAAACTGTAAGAGTAAGACCAGTGGAACTCCCCACTAAAGTATCCACAACTGGAAGAAGTTTGAGTTTTGAAGGTAATATATCGTCTAAGTCTTCCTTGCATTTTATGTGTCAGCACCATATTGTTTTATACAAACTTTTGCAATTAAAAACTTTCAAAAGAAAATATTAGTCTAAGACTTGAAGAAACTCTGGTACTGAAGTTGTCAGTAAGATACACTTTTCATGCCTCCAGCAACTTCAATAATTATAATTGACATTGAGCAACATTCAGTAAAAGTAGAAACGCATTGAAACACTTGAAAATTATTTCGAATAATTTTCTGATTCAAATAATTAATGATGTCCAAGATGTTGGTCAAGACTATTCTAGTTATACTCGGTATAACTTTGTTTATACAGTTCATTGGAGAAATTGTTTCGAAATATGTAAATTTGTTTATTTAGTGAACTGTTGACGTACTAGTGTAACTGTGTAAAAAAATTGTCGTTATTTACAGAAGTGTATAGTAGGTAGCTCTATATTGCTGAAAACATCAATATTTTAATGATAAAATTCCAAGTAATAATTAATAATACTGAAGACTTGTTGACGAAAATGTCTACCAAAATATATTGTTGACGAAAAAGTATACCAAATATACCTGGATATTTTTCACTATCCCTAATTCCCTATTCTCTATTAAATAATATTTAGTCCCAGCACATAGAACTATATGGAAGTGAGAAATTATAGAGAATAGTATATCCTATAACTATATACAGTATATAAACATTCATTGAAATGACAATGATAAAATGTGTTAGAATAATGTAACTTCCTCATTTTAAATTCTGTAGCATTAGTTAACATGTTAAGTGAATTTACATTGGGCCACTTCCACACTTGTGTTCATATATACTGTAGTACAATATATATAGTTATAGTACAAGTATAAAGAGGCCTTTGAGTGTGATGAGAGCTATTTTTCACTTCCAAAATAGTAAATGAATGTACTGCATGTTAGCATGTACCTATTACACTGAGAATTAAAACAATGTGTACGTATGTATATGCACTACTGTACAATCAGATTCAAATGGCAATCAGTTACTTTGAAGTTTAATATGTATTAATTACATTGTAATATATTAAGCAAAAATGATTTGCAGAGTCGTGTGTTTACTTGCTTATGTTACAGCGTTGCTGTAAGGAAAAAGTTAGATAAACAAAGTTTTTGCAATTATTAAAGCAATGGAATAACTTTTATATTGAAATTTGAATAATGTAATATCGTGTAATAAGCATTTTCTATGTGTAAAGACATTTTTTTGGAATAAAACTTCCTGGAAAAGCAATGACTTCCATTATATAGCAATATCAGAGGCAGACTTAGACAAATATATCCATTGTTTAAATACTTGCAAACTAAACCTTCTTAGTTTCTGGGACTAAGCATTGTTTAAGGTAGATTTAAACCATTTCTAAGAAGTAGAGTGAATGAGGATGTGGTGCACCAAAATCATTTCTTTTACAAAGTGTTATTGCTGTCTTTCTTTAACTAAGAGTAATTCATTACCAATAGCAATAAAAAAGTTTGTTATCAATCCTCGTTGCGGAAGTGTTTGGTAGTTCACCTACTATTTCTGTTTTACTGTAGAAGATACACGCGATCTGAAAGTTTATCATAGAAGAAGAATGATTGCCAGAGAAACATCAAACAAGTTAATTATTTAAATGTTGTTTCAGTTTATTTACATTATTTTTTTTATTATTCAGCAAACTTTATAACATGTTTTATAAAACTTTAAGTTCATTCATCTTATCTATAAATATGTAAATAAAATAACAGATACGATTTGAGAGATATAATATGGTAACTTTAAAAGCCTCATGTTTTCTGGTGTTGTATAATTATATGAAATCTGTCAGAAACATTCACGTTATAGGTTATACTTTTACGAAGATTTTACTGAAATATATTGCAGAGATACAGATAATCGTATTAATATTCATATTCTGATGGACACATACAGTATGTTGTCCACATCGCTACAAAACAAATTTTGTGTTTTTTATTGCTTTCGATTTTAATTTCAAATGAAATACATGAATTCTAAGGCGACCTTATTACCAATATTATACTGCTGAACTTTCTGCAAGCATGTGATGTAAATAATGTATCATAAAAACACCGTCAGTCTACTGCAGCGCGGAACTAAAATTTTATATTTCCCTGTATTCCCACCTAGTCTATTGATTGAAAACTTCCAGCACTTTATAACATTACTGTATAATATACACTCACATACTGTAGGTCGCTCTATTAATAATATTGCAATTGTATTATGTTGCGAGTACAATGTGTTTATTAGCTACCCTATGTTTACATCTCGTTCACTCTAAGTGCTACTACTTGTATAAAACATGATAGGGAAATATGGGATATACTGATATGATACGAAATATACTCAAAGCAGTGGTGTACAAATATGGAGGATACAGTTCTCCTATTCCAGACATGCCAACTCTCACGCATTTCGCGTGAGACTCACTCATTCACGATCGAACTTACGCAAATATCTGAAATCGGCCAATCTCATGCTTTTATTTGATTTTTAAAGAAAAATGAAAAATACGTTTTCTGTGTCCTGGAGGAAAAATATGTAGAAAAGGTTTTAGATTCATAGTTTTCACCATGCAAATATAAAAAAAATTGCACTAGAACTTCGTCGTTGCTTTGTATAAGACTATTTTTACAATGAGTTCAGACTATAGGATTCAAAGAGACCGCCTCCCCCTCGGAAAACTAAACATTATAAAATTATATTTTACAAAATATCAGTAAAAACACGATAAAATAGTGAGTTTTAACTAATATTTCTAAATTTTCTTCGCTCGCGCCATACCATACGACGCTGTCCAAATTTTCCGATTTCGCCTCCAACGAAATTTTGATCCGCTGGGTTCACGTCTGAATGAGATTGTCTTCAGCGTCTTTGCATGTAAATTAATTCTTTTCAAATATCCGAATTAACCTTTTTAATAATGATATTACCACTCGTACACTTTTGATAAATATTAAAATATATTAACCAAAATCTCACTCCTGCAGGAGAGGTTTCCATAGGCTGCCTTTTTGCACAAATAACATTACCAATCAATATTATTTCTCAATGCTACTTTTTGTTTTTTGGGCCATTCAACTTATCAGCTAAATCATTTTCTATATCAGTTCACTAACATAATTCACCATCTATAACAGAAACAGAGTTCATATCATAAGTCAAACTTCAATACTGGGAAGCAGAAGCAATCAAAGATTCAAAGATGGTAAATGGAAATAATAATGTATTAATACCCAAGATATTCCATTTATAGCTTATTTTCATTGCCACTAAAAGATGCTTTACCATATAGGTGCATTCAGTACGATAATAGTGCAAAATACTGAAAAAAATATTAATGTTACTGTACGTAAACATGTTTTCATTTATTAAAAACTCTTTTTCAATAAAACATATAATTCTAATATAGTTGATAAAAACATTCAGTTTCTTAATATATAAAGTATAACATTTCTCCAATCCAACCTCTGTAAGCATATAATACTGTGTAGTTGTGCCACCGACAGCTATATACCACACAGTGAAGTATAAAAGAGAAAAACGTATATAGTATTCCCATGATGTAATTTGTCATTTGTGTTCATACCACATGGAACATTCCAGTGTGAAAAGTTGATGGTCACAATCACACCGACCTTTGACGTATAAGATTAAAAAGTTGATGTACTTGATCTACTCAGATGGATACTTACAACTTAATTAGAAAAATAGGATGTTTAGAATGTCACAAGCGACAGATTAAATTACCCTTTTGCAAATTATAGTAGAAAAAAGGTGGTTAAATTTTTTATACTTGAAAATGTATTATATTTGTGTACTTTTATACAAATAGTGGGTGAGAGTTTACTTTGTAATAAGTTATTAGTTATGGAAAATCTCAATAAAGGAAACAGAGATAATGAAGGTAATTTTTTTTTTTAAATTTAATAACCAAGGAGCGAAAGTTGTTTACTCATAAGTTCTACACTACGGTATATTATTAGCTTTATGTAATGTAAATTTTGTGATTCAGTCATAATTCATATGTGAATATTCACAAGCATCGTAATCATATAACACTGCTAATTTCATGGCTCACAATCTCACACAGACACTACATTCTGTTATAGGCAATTTTAAATCAATGTAATATTTCATACAGACTGTCATCTAGTGTTTCTATACAATATACATACAGTATTAACGTTGTGGTGAAATCAAACCATTTAATGATGTGTACGCTAATTACGGTGGAGTAGAATGTTGTTCTACGTAATAATAGATAATCACCATATATTCATATAGTTACTAGGAAACAATAGGCTCATATAGAACTCAAATAATAAATAAAGTAACACTTCACCATTATATTATTAGAGAGTTTAATGAAACAACAGCAGGAGTGAAACAATAATAAGCAAAATATAATGAAAATAACTCTTCGATAGGGGTAACAGCAATTTCTATGCTTATTTAAATTATTGATTATTAGTACAACTTTTACTGTTAATTCAAACTTGAGTAGTATTTTAATTATAACTGAAAGCATTTAAGATTCACTTCAATTATCAGTGGCGTTGAAATGAAGAACTTATGAAAAAAGTATCAGAATTTGACAATATTATAATAATTACACTAATTTGCTGTAAATGCAGAAACAGCATAAAATAAAAGGTTCTATCTTAAATATATAACTACTAGAATGCAAACAAAACAGGAAGAATTCAATGAATTAATTTCAAGCGAACGAAACTTTCTCCTTTTGGAAAAATATACAAGCCTGTGTAATGAAAGAAGAAATCATCTGAAAATAAGCAATGATAAGACACAATGCAGTTTATGTGCACAGAAATTGAAAAACACACTTAAACATTTTATTTTAAATTCAAAATGAAGCAGAATTTCTATACTGAGAACTGATAAGCTTTGTCGCTCATTTATGTTTATGAACAGACGGAACTATTCTAAATCCATTATTAAAATGTCTCCCTATGCATTCAATTTTTCTCCTTTTGCCAAATCTGAATGTGCTAAATCTCTTTGATGTATATACAACATTTATGTTATTCGAGATCTGTTCTGCTTCATAGTAGAAGCTAAAAGCCATCCATAAACAGTATAGAAGTAAAAGGTAATTAAAATGACTGGAGAGTAGAATGAGTGCCAAGTAAAGATTTTATGATGGTTCAAACAGGACTTTTGTGTGGTCCAACAGACACTTACGACTTTCACATTCGAGATCACAACCTAAATTTACAGGAAGTACTGAAATGCTACTTAACGTACGAACTTGTGTTACTACTTCTACGCGAACTCTTCCACTGTTTCAAGTAGTTGACTGGGTTCATAACTTCAGCGAAGGAAACTTAAATGTTTCCTTCAGTTTCTTCAGATATATGTTTATTATTGAAGCTGAAATAGAGATGCTCTGACTGTGAATTTATATGTAGGATAATATATTTAGGAGTAGGATATGATACATTGTAGTTTTAGAATTACTGATACACTTATATTTTTATATATATAATTTAGTCATTCACTGGAAAATGTACTTTTTATCGGTCTTTAACTACCATAAAACTGTATCATTTTTCTTTTAACATTACATTGAAAATACAGTCCTCATGTACACTTTCTACTCATATGGGAAAGGTATTCACTAGATTTAAGAAATATATTAATCACTATCTGAATGCGAGGATAAACCAACAGAGATCCTGACGATTTCTCTCTGTACTTCTTGTAACAACCTTATAAGATTTTCAACGGAAGAATTAAAGAATAACGGGAATATTTTAAAATCAGATTAGCAATATGACAAAACCCAATGTGGCGTAAAATGGAATTTATTATACTTCCTGATAACAAGAAAGAAAATAAGAGAAAAGGAGGTAAAATATATTATAAAAAGAGTAAGAGAATTCAATAAAAAATCACACGAATTGATTTCATTTACTAAGTTAGTATTATGATTAAGTAAAATCCTTTGGAACTATATAATATAGCCTCTAGTTTTTACTAGCTCTTCCAATGAGCTTCAAACTAAAATAACGCAGTTGTAATTTAATAGCAAACTAAAATATCATATTTTTATTTACGTGATTGTGTGAAATTAATGATAAAATTTTCAATACCGTAGATAATGCAGATCCATTGCAAAATGTATTCTTGTGTACATATTTACGTAACCAACAAGCTTACCACCTGCTTACGTTGTTTCGTAGGAAGTGAAGATGTTTACGTTGTGCCTTTGTTAGTTTGTGGTGTATATATATACTATAAGGTTAATTGAGCGAAACTCTATTGTTGTGCAAATCTAGAAAGAAAGTTAAATTTTGAAGGGGAATCTGAAGAGCATTCACTGATACGGCACTGTTGACATTCACTGATACAGTACTGTTTGCTGACAGTTTGTTTACACGAGATTGACAAAATGATTAGGATGTTTACTTTTTAATTTTTCTTCAAGAGAAAAGTTACACGTTGCTCATCTTTCATCTGGTTTTGGTAATACTGTATATTCCAGAATTACGAAACCCAGCAAATTTGTTGTTAAAATTTATAATTTTATGTTTCGAACATGGAGTTGTCCCTTGGAGGTCTTCAACTTCTATTCAAATTCAAATGAGAAAAATATTCTGCTAATTCTGTAATGAGAAATCCATAGCTAGATGTTCTGTAATAATGAGAAGTTTCTGGTGTTGGATGATAATTATGTAGTGGAAGTTTGGATAATTATTAGAAACATTCTTTTGAGCAATTAAGCTCAATTTTTTTGTGATAAAAATGTTTATTTTGAAGTATTTTATTGAAAATTGTGAAATAAAAAATAAAATAGACTGCAAAAGAAAATCCAGTAAATATTTTGCCCGGAATGAAGTATATTACATTTTTGTGTTGTATTTCTCAAGGTGGTAACATATTAACACGTAAATGATTATTCTTCATATATATGAAATATATTTTTGGTAGAAGTATATAAAACAACTTATTATAAGTTAATAACCAAGTGACTATCAAAGATTTTATACAATTTAAGGTAATTGAAAGTTGAAAATGACTGTGAGAAAGAGCTTTGATCTCTCATTTGAAAGTAAAACAGTTTGATGTGTTGAATGATATGAAAGTACCTCATTCAGTCTATCATTTGTTATCACTCTTATCATAGCAATATAAATTTGTCAAATTAATCAATATGATAGTTTCGGATATTATCAACATTTTCAATAAATTTATACGATGATATAGGAAATCCACGTTTTAATTTCACAATACTAAAATAATTCACTTTCGAGCTCATTGAAAGTGTGATAACTGTGAATTTTTTGCCTTTTATATAAAAGTAGATTTATTTGACTTTTGAAATATTCCAGCAGCTGCAGTGCTACACATGAAAAATTGAAACGACAACTACAATGTTACATAAATTTACACTTCCATCTAATCTACATAAATAAACACAGTCGTAAAAAAAAATCAAATGCATATTGTAATTTTAGTAACTGAAACTGATGGATAGAAATAATTGGTCTGAAAAATCCGACTACAACTAATTCTGTACTAACAGCCATTTTAGAACATTAAGAGAGGAAATTATAAATTAGTGATAATGCTGCTTTCATCATTACGAAACATATTATTACCAAAATGAAACGTCAGAAGGAAATTAAAACTGAAAGGAAGGAAAGAGTTCACTACTAAAAAATAAAAAGAGTAATAATATAGTGTTTACGTCTCAACGTTATAACAATAAAACAGATAGAATTTGGAATAATAATAATAATAATGATAATATTTTATTGTTTAAACGGAAAATATTTCCAATTACATAAACAATTTTACACTGTTCGTTATTAATTACAATAAATTTCATACAATACAATATGATATAAACATGTACCATAGAAGAATATTATAAAGATATTTGTTTAATTTATTTACACATTATTCATAGATATAATATTATCAAACTGAAGTGAGGATATGAGTTCAAGAAAGTTTTTGTTTCTATATTTTACATTATGGATATCGAAGAAACTTACATTTGAAAGAGCTATTTTATTATAATATGTTTGAGGGCGGTAAATAGAACGAAGGAGAAGGGAACCATTTTTAGTCAAAGAATTTGTAAAAGGGAAGTGAGTTCTCGTAGTTTTCTGTGGAATTCGAATTGATATTTCGGAGTATATTTCGAAGTGCAATCTTATAGAGAAAACAACACTAGTCATCTTATATAAAGTAGCTATACCACTTCGATTCAAAACAATGGAAGTATAAAAACCAAAATTACTTTTTGCTTCTACTGAGTTCTTCAGGCACTGCAGAAGTAATTGGAATTCACGACCGTTTAATCAATCACAAATAACCCAGACTAAATAATTATATCATTCAATAAGAAAGAGATATTTTAAGCAACAGGACTTAATTTATTGACGATTATGTTATTATATGGTCTAGATGTTCAGATAAACTGTTCAGATAAACTATATTATTTTGAATGCATTTGTATTTCAACGAGGAAACTTCCTGACTGCATACTTAGTAATAGTGTAAGAGTTGGAGTAATAAAGCAGCCAATATGATTTAAAACATCATAATATTTCAACATTTATGCAATGTCATTTTCAAATGAAAATAATCCACAAAAAATATAAGTTGAAAAATCTTCAACATGAAATTTCTGTGATGGCCTCTTTTTGAATATTTATTGTTTTTGTTAAAGAGAATTATGATATTAAATTTTTTGTGAATTATTTTCATTTGAAAATGACATTGTATAAATGTTGAAATTTTATTATTATTATTTTTTTTTAATCATATTGGCTGCTTTATTACTCCAACTCTTACAGCACTACTAATATTTCTCCTCTTCACACAGCACCAGAAGTTCAGGAATAATTTTTGTCTCATGCAACAATGCCCTATTTACCCAAGTCTTACCCCGGCCTTCCTAGTGTGTACATTGAGTGTTGAGGCGATCTTATTAACTTTTAAGAGTGATTGATAGGTCTAATACGTTTGGTTGCTACCGATACAAATGGATTGGACGGTCACGTGGAGCACAAGAATAGAAGATGGAGGGGAGGGGGGGAAGGGAGAACAAATTAGGATGAAAGTGTACTGAAAGATGCAAAACTCACTGAAAGAAAGATGTGGGAAGTGAATTTATTTTAGCTATTTTTAGAACAAGGATGTTATTTTGAGATGGAATGGATTCAAATTGTTATAGTACGTTTAAGAAAGTAAATTTAGATATCCACTAAATCAGCGAATATCCAATAATTTGATTGAATATTATTTTTAAATTAAATTATTAGAAGCTTTGCAAAGGACTATACATTACAAATGAAATGCTTTTAACTGACTACTTTGCATTGGAAAAATAAATTAAGAACAAGAAAAATTTCGGCTCCAGTGGGACTCGAACCCACGACCTCGGTATATCCAGGACCGTGCTCTACCGACTGAGCTGTTGAATCCGACAACTTTTCCTCATTCTTAATTTTACATAATAGTTACTCGTTAAATAGAAGCAATCAAATTTCACATACTAAATGACATTGAACTTTTTACTTCTTAACAGAGTGGACTGTGAGTAATCTTATTTTTGAATTAAAATATTATTTAAATTAAATTATTGATTTTTGTTACACTCTGTAGTAATGAACCTTCTTTGTAACCTTTGTAACCAGAACCTTCTTTGTAAAATTAATAAAGACATTTCTTTATACAGCTTCAATAAATGATCACATTTTATTACAGTATCGTAAATTGTGATACTGCACACAGAACTTTCGTCAATTTCTGAATTACTTTGAATTTACTGTTTTCTCAAATACAAAAATATGATACTTACTTACAGAAGCATATTTGTGCAATAGTGATTGGTGTTGACCTACAGTGTCTACAGTATTGTTGGTTCTTACCACTCTCAAAAGAACTATTTTTGAAGAGGATCATGTACAATATTAATGAAAGTTCAATGTATGTTGAAACTTATAAAGATTTCTTTAGGATAAACAGATTCCGATATGGTGCTGCAATATTTGTAGTGCTAGGTTCCTCAACAAAATTTTAAAACATTTTCTTCATCGAAGGTTTCTTACACCAACTTTCATAAAATTTTCACATCTCATACGAAACACCGGAAACACTGAAATTTATAATAAAATCACTATCTATCTTGCATGCCTCATATTGTATATTTTTTGTCTCCATTCTATTTTTCCCTCCGTTCACCAAATTGCAACAACAAGGAAAAAAAGTCTTCTGAGCCTTTCTGATGCCGAAAAATCGCAAAGAGCGAACACCAATATTGAAGAGAACAAGGGAGACAAAATAGAAAATAGGAGAGAGATGGAAAAAAGAGACATAGTCACAAGAACGACCTGGAATATACGGTAACATCTTACGGAAACAAAGGTCGACTATGATTTGGAAGGGCATTGTTCCAATAAAAATTGAGGAGCTTGTTTTTGTATAACAAGTAACAGCGTCATACGGATATTTTAGAATTAATTGAAAATGACGGAGTAACATTAAAAGGATTTAGGAAGTTTTTTTTTATTAATTTATTTTAAGTTTTTTTGCAAGTTGGTAAAGTATCATAACATATATAGGAGTGCTGCCAGCGCCAAGCGTAACGTTACTGCTGGTATGCTGTCATTTATCTACTATTGCTGGAAGAGTACAGTATATTTCTTAAAATGTAAGAAGATTTTGCCGTCTTCAATATCTTTCCAATTTGGGCTCTGATGATTGTCCAATATTGATCCATTTAGAAAAAAGAAAGAAGAATAGTTATTTATTGTAGTAATCCGAATGAATTGCACTTTGTGTTTCTTCCATTCAATTTTCCTCTGATTTAAATATGAAAATCCTACTATCTGTATTTATATTCTTATTTACAGTACTACTTCTTATCAGCATAGCTTCGGTAAATAATGCACTGTAACCCATGTATAAATTTAAAAAAAGTTGACACAGTGACTACGAAGTTGATAAAAAGTAGTCAAAATCAATGTCTTGATGTTTTACAGTATTTTACAGCTGATCCAAGCATTTAATTTTCATGTCCCACTTTTTAAAACTCTTAAAATACCTCATTCCGTTAAAAACTCTGACTTTTGCTCCTTCCATTGAACGATAGCCTCACTCTCATTTTCATCACAAGCAACTTTAGTTAAAAATCAAGCGATAACATTGGGACCCACATATTCATTCATATCATGACCGAAAAAAAAAGTAATTCCACTCTTTTTTATGCTCTCACACAAGCATATATTGTAGAAGCCACACAGTAGAGTTTTATATTAGCAAAAAGTTGATATTGCTCTATGGAAAACTAGAAGGGAGAAAAATTGTTGAAAGTGAACAACTCCCCCTCCCCCTGAAATGTTCTGTATACCTTCTATAACTCCCGCAAGTGATTATATTAAATTACAACGTTATGAGATTGTTTACTACAGGCAAATGAGAGTTTTCTACCGAGATGTATGAATGCGTTCGAATTCATAATTCAACATTTCAGATTGTTCTGTATTGTGTGCTAATTTGTAACTGTTTATTTCAATGAGAATCGGCATTTGAGAATTATTAGTGTTCTGAAATTAATGTACTGTAAGGTGCACATATTGTATATCTTTAATTTGAAGTCAATGTAAACTTGTATTTTGTGTTGCAGAATTTTGGTGTAGGGATGTATAAAGCAATTAAAACATTGTGTTGTTATCTACTGTACAGTATGTATAGTGTCGCAATACTGGCACTGAATTTCCTCCAGTAGTAACTAAAATACGATATCTAAAACCAATTTCATTCATTATTAGTGTCTTTGTGCCGTCGTACTGCAACTATCTCAAACTGTTGTTTTCGTCAGTTTAAACTGGAAAATATTATTTATTTGCTGCACACCATAATCATGTTTGTTGGATTCATTAGCTCAGTTGGTAGAGCACGGTCCTGGATAGACCGAGGTCGTGGGTTCGAGTCCCATTTGAGCCGAAATTTGTCTTGTTCCTAATTTATTTTTCCAATGCAAAGTAGTCAGTTAAAAACATTTCATTTATAACATAACCTTGTTGAGTAATTGTAAAAGAAAAGGTAACTGAAAATAATCTAGTTACATTATCTGGAATGTCAACACTGAATCGATATAGGAAGTATAGTAGTACGTTACATGGCATTCAATGAACCCACGGGGTTTTTCAATTTACTTGTAAAACACGTGTTTCGAGTTTCACACTTTTTTCTGACAATTAATCGATGCAGTGAAATGTTAATTTCCCTTGTGAACAATATTCCCTTGATTTTACATACTGTGTGTGCACAGCGGTAATTAAATAAGCAAAAATTGCTGATACATAACAGAATAAGTTAAAGTAACACTTACCGAATAAATTTTTTTTTTTTTTTTTTTTTTACTTTTCTCGTTTTTTTTTATTCCTGCAAAATAAATGTGTCTTTATACCACCAGTCTTACATAAGCCTATTGAATTTTGGCTTGCCAAAAATCAGACAGAATATAAAATTTGCAACAATCAAGAGATACCTTTATAATATAATTCACAAGCTGGAAGATTTTCTTTATTTAGTATGGCTACCCTACAGGAAAAATACTTTATCTTCTGTCGAATAAAAACCATATGGTGTAAACGAACATATAATTTTTCAAAGGAAAATTATTATCTCAACATATTATTTTTCAACCAGACTCATTGCAGCGCTGATGAAATTAATAAACATACTATGACACTGATACATAAATGATAGGTCGGAAAAATCCACAGAATACCCAACACCAGTATTCTTCATCTACCCGATTTCACCTTTTGCTGTTTTGTCAAGTAACCTACAGACTTTGCATCCTGTGTATATGCTGTACTAGTTGAGAGCTGAAGGGATCTAAAACAGATAGAAAGAAAATAGTAACAGGATATACACAAATAGAATGAGACTGTATCAGAAGATCTCCAACTTCCTTCGATCGGTGTGGATAAAAAGAAGAGGGGAAGGGCATAGAAAGGGGGAGATGAAAAGTTCATGGTATAATGGTTGTTTTATAAGCTGGTGAAAGTGTAAAGTAAAGGTGATGTTGAGAAAAGGACAGGCTGAAACTGAGTTTTTTATGAAGTATATAAAATATTTTTAATTTTGAGGTATTTTTTCCTTCAGCTTAACTTACTAGGTAATAATTCCTGACATGCACGTGATATATATGATTTTAATAAAATTTTCTGAAAATTTGGACGCAATCTCTTCTTAAAACATCTAAGATTACATTTTTACAGCAAGGAGCAGATAAGGTAGATGCATCTATCCAAATATAAGTTAGTATAATGGAATATTAATCAGTTTCCTATTTTTAGATAAAAAAAAGTAGCTCATTACAAATATAAGATCTCTGGAATAATTCTTAAAAATAATCATCACAATGTATGATATTGGTTTTATATATAAAAAACTGAGAAACAGGCAAAATAAATATTACACTAATTATAGTTTCCTCTTTAGTTCATAGAAATATATAAAGAATAAGGATTTTTTATTTTGGCCAGAATAAAAATAATATATCACGAATGCGTATCCACTTATAACGTTGAATTAACAATAAATTAAAATTTTATAGATAGTTTAATGAACCTAACCGATTCAACGAGCCAATCCTCTGTTTCTAAATTATACGTTTCGTCTTCAGAAATTACACATAGGAATATACATGAAACTACCAATCACATGCAAAATAATAACTTAAGTCAAATAATCTCCAAAATCCAAAAAACACAAATCTCCAAAATAGTATAACAGTTATATTACGACGGAGGCTAGGTGGCATTTTCTAACTATCAATTGTAAAATTCATCCAAATACACCAAACCCAAATTTCCAGGTCAGATACAGACTACTACACCTAACAGCCTTCCGCTCCCACATTTCTGGTCTGTTTCTCTTACCTCTTCCACCTATTTAAATCAAACAAAGTATCCAATTATTCTTTTCAAAAAGCAACTTTGCCAAATTAAGTTCTTTCATTTGCGAACAAAGAAAAGGAGAACAAAACCGTATTCTTCCTACAATGTACATTCGGTAGGAGATAATAAATTTTATGATAATGGTCACAACATTGTACAGATAAACTTGGGAAGAAAAGAATATAGGACAAAGTGATACCAGGAGTAGGAAAACTAGTTAACATGAGAAGGTACTGACAGGGAAATTAGGGTTACCAAAGGTAGATAACGAAGGTTGGTGATGTACGGTGGTGGCAGTGTGTAGGGTATCTTAGAAAATGTTTTCTTTTCGGCTAGAAATGAAATTTGGAAGGAAACTTTTTTGAGATAGTAGAAATAATAATAACAGAAGTATTTTTCAGTAAGATGTTTCTTGGAAATAATCTTCATCTTTGACTGAACTTTTTGTTTATACTCCTTTAATTAACTTCAATTTTTGTAAATATTTTTGCTGTGTCCAAGAAATCAATTTGTATTTTGAAAAACATGTCAGTACACGATGAATATTGCATTTCACTCAAATAAACGTATGAAGAATCGTCATAGTTTCAGAAGTAATAATCAGAAAACAGGTTAGCGGTGTTATATATTAAGTACAGATTTGTGAATAAAAAAGAATGCATAAGGAAGAACTGTTATTGGATCATTTCAATACAGTTATTTGCTGGACTTTCGATGAAATTGCAGTTCTGTATTGTATAATTTCGAACTTCTGAATAAACTGTAGGCTCGAATCAAACTACCTATAGCTACAGGAGATATTTATATACTGTATAGCTGGAAACCCCAAAAGTTCTGAAACCTGTCACGTCAAAACATAGTCACCTGCAAACCCTACAATAGTGTCATGATTATCACAAAACCCAAGATATAAAACGAGAATACAGAAGAAAAAACTTTGCACTTCATCTAGAGCAGTGTCATATCTGGTTGAAAACTTTTTATGTCTGTTTTATACACAGCTATACGCAGGTAGTAACATTTTGCATAACATTCTAGAACTCAGTGTAAATTTGTAGATGTCTGCTATAGAATGGAATGATTTATCGTTATTGGAGGAGTCTTTAGGGATATTACCCTTGTCTAAAAGATGACAAATACTTTGAGGAGTCGGCTCATCTTTTTATAAGAGGGTAGTTCATTCCAAGAAGCTTGCAAAAAATCACTCAACGGTTATTATACTGTGATGGGCAAAATTCTAGGGGATATTCTGGGGATGGTTATACGAGGATCTGTCTTTCTCAAAAGTAATTGGATATCGATGGAATATATAATGGATATTTATATGCAAAAGGGTGGCTGAATTGAAAAGGATGTGTGATTTTAAATTCAAGTAATAAAAATATAATCAAATTTTAATGTCTGAAACGGGTTTTTCAGTTGCATCAAATGTCATATTTCAGTTTTGATCATTCAAAATGAACATATGATAATGACGAGGAAAATTATCCATATATTTGTCACATTAAAAGAAATTGGTCCATTATATAGATAATTGTACTTATTCCGTCAAACTTAAATCAAGCAGTACATAAATTTAATTGAAGGAATTTTCTAATCATAAGTTAATTTTCTATCATTTAAAGACTTCCTACACCATATTTGAAAAATGCGTTGCTAGTTTTCTAAAGAAAAGAAAAATGACAAGAACTGGATCAATAACTTGAAAAAACTATCGAAAATTACGAAACTAATTTATTTTATAAATTTTACTGAATCCATCAACGTGTAATATTTTTGTAAAGCATATTAGAAAAAAAGTTAACTGCAACTTAAGAATGCTATTACAATTAGTTTGACTTACAATAAACTACATTATATGCTCGTCCGGAGATTAAGTGACGTATTCATGTTTAAGATACTTATTGGGTCTGGCCACTTATAAGAAGCAATTAAGCTAATTAGCTTCAGAACGTTTCACTTTTATTAATAAAAAACCTTTATCAACCGTACAATAAAAATTTGAAAATATTCACTTTTGAATATTTTCAAACTTTTATTGTACAGTTGATAAAGCCTTTTTATTAAAAAGGTGAAACGTCCTGAGGCTAATTGGTTTGCTTCTTATAAGTGACCAAACCCAAGAAGTATCTTAAACAAAAATAAACTACATTATTAAATGTATTACTTTCTTAATTTAAAAACATTAAACCGATCAATTTTCCATGTGTATTCCTTTCTTGGTGTTGATATAATCCTTTGATGCGGTCATGTTGTCAGAAAACTGGTTAACTGCGAGTAACCACAGGATACTATATGAACTTTGTTGTACAAACCAAGAACAGCACCAAGTTAGCTTGTGTCAATTACTGCACATTTTGTTTCATTACGCAGACAGCAAAAATTTTATAACACACATTTTCAGCTTTAATTACTTCGAAATGTAAAGAAACTAGGAAGTAATTACTCCGAAATAGAGCATTTGTGTTAAAAAGATATTGATATAACTGTATGTATCAGTAAAGTTATCTTCAGGATTGAGTAATCAGACTTCAGGTTGTTCTGAGTGATTTAGTATAATAATGTTATGACACACAAATAAGTTTGTTGGGCATTATAGCAGTATTGATGAAAATGCATCATCATATCAGCGTTTTCTGTAGCTAGATCACAACATAGAAGTATGTCTTATGAAACATTGCATATATCAATTTGCACTTCCGTAAATTTTATAATTACTTTTGGTCACACACTAATTGTTTCAAATGCTGGTAAAAAAAATGATTATTTTGAAAAGCATTCTTAAATAATATTATAAATGAAATGAATTTAACTGACTACTTTGCATCGGAAAAATAAATTAGGAATAAGAAAAATTCCGGCTCATGTGTAACTCGAACGCACGACCTCGGTGTATCCAGAACCGTGCTTTCTAGTGGTTCGAGTCCCACTTGAGTTGGAATTTTTCTTGTTCTTAATTTATTTTTCCAATGCAAAGTAGTCAGTTAAAATCATTTCATTTATATATTCCTTTGCAAGCTTCCAATAATTTAATTTAAAATAATTCTTAAATAATGTTATTGCAAATTTACACAATATAGGCCTAACAATTTACATTTCTACAGAAATGCTATTTGAAACAGTTTCAGCTGTAGAAGTTTAGAAGAGTGACCGCGAGGGATTAACATAATAATAAAAGGTCAAGACTAGATATTTTGTAATCTTCAATAACTTTATTTATGGTCCATTCTTACAATACTATAGCTTACATGAAAATTATTGCATCTTGAAAAATTATTATTATTGCATCTTGAAAAACGCATCTTGAAAAAATAGAAAATTATTGCATCTTGAAAAATAATGAAAATTATTGCATTCATATTAGTTATTTGGACGATTGCCACAGGAAACTTTAGGGCTGATAATATACTATAAACTGCAATGTTCAAACCTTCTTCTTAACATAAATAACTATTTTTATAGAATTTTTGAACATAGGTAAAATAGTTTATAGATTTTTGGAGATTCAGTGGCTTTTCTTGATAATAATTAATTTCAAAATTATGGATTATAGACCACTTCAAAACACAATAAAATACTGGATTGACGTTTCGTTTGCTATATTATCATACAATTTTTTTTTTAAATGTTTGTATGATAATATAACAAACGAATCGTCAATCCAGTATTTTATTGTGTTTTGAAGTGGTCTAAAATCCATAATTTTGAAATGAATTATTATAGGTAAAATTGATTTGTTTCAAACATGAAAATATTGGTTTACAAAATTATCAATTCTTGGGCATCTACTTTTGCATTCTGGAAAATCTACATTCAGGATGGAATACTGAGTGTGATTGTGCAGGTGATATACACTTACTGCAGAGTTCTTTTCTCGACATATCTTTAAACGTGTACTTTTTTCAGAAGGTATGCGTTTTCCAACACACAGTACAGTTTTACTTTCTTTGTTTTCTATGTTGTACTCAATCTCTCAAGGAACAGATCAGCTGTGCGGAAAATGGGACGTCATACTGTGAAAAAAATGGACCTTTAAGTTAACAGCAAGGCAACTTTCAGAGGAAATACTAGCTTATTTCAATTTCAAGTGAACTGGTACAATGACCCAGCAAACGAAAAACAAATTTATAAACTATCTTCTCCTACTAACATTAAAAACACTTCTAACCCTAATGGCGACATCAATAACAATCAAAATAAATTGACCACAATCGTCACCAATCCTTCATTCACAATACATCATAATCATCAACCAGAAAAAAAAAAATCCTTTCTCTTAAAACTCGACAATAAAACTCCGTCATGCCCATACAACATTTTACTTCATCTACCCCCCCCCCCCCTTCCACCCACACCCCACTCGACGTGACAGTCATTTGTGTCCGACCCTATTTGCCTCTATCTTTCCCAAGAGATAGACAGACAAAAATCGTTTTAGGAGAGATTTGATAAAATTCTTTCTCTTTTCTATATTATTCGTACGTGGGCACTCTTTTTCTAATACACTCTAAATATTATTACGAATGTGGCTGGATGGTAGTGCAGTGGCGATATCAAATGGGTTTCTGAAGGTATGGAGACCCCGTTTGACTAATAGAATTTGGGTTGGATTTGATTTTTCTTTTCACGCTAAGTAAAAGGGTGTTTAGTTCTTTGTTATTCTTGTGTTTTCAAAGAATGTTTTATTCTGTTTGAAACAATTTATCATGACACAGTCAAAACAAATTGTTTTGCATTTCCATAGTTTCAGGTTAATGATTTATAGTTTTTTGAGTAAAATCGATTACTGGATTATAAACGCAGTTATGTAAACTGCCCTCTTGTAGTTAACACAGCTCAGCATATCTCGGAAGGACTTTAAGACGAAATTTTCATTCATTCAAAATTGATTCTGATTATTATTCTGCGTTTCAGTTTTTTTTTTTCTGAACGATCAAATATAATATTATGATGATCACTGTAGAATGAAGATCTCTGGGCTTACTTAGAACAAACATGGTTGTGTGCTGGAGGAATAGATTAACAAGTATTTATGAATTATGATACAGAAGGAAATTTTACAGCAAACTGATGTATTAAAAAGTAAATTATACAGAACGAAAGAAAATTCGTGATAATGAAAATCCCAATGCCCTATTTCCCAAACATTTACAATAAATATTTTGGAACTTTATTAAGAGCCCTCCACCTAAAATTAACATTCAGAGTGGTCAAAATTTGAAACTTGTATTACTCACCAGGTAAGGTCTCAAATAGTTAATTTTATTTTGCATTGCATTCGTTATGATAATATTCAAATATATTTGTGAAAAATCCCCCGTTCAATAAACAAAAAGGCATCCTGTAGAAACAAAAATTCAGTTTGTTTAATGCTGATTATAATTTAACAATTGATAGGAGCTAAAAAAACAAATATCAGTTTTTATTATACATGTAAAACAACATTCTTCTATCTTTTCATTATGTCATTAATGTATCATGCCAATGATTAAAAAAATAATGAAAATCGTCATCATATTTTTTGACGTAAACCATCTACTAAACATTTTATTTTAATACTAATTAAAAATTTAAAAGATATAAGAATAAAAAACTTCATACTGAATCCAATGATGCCAAACACTACATAATTGCTTAAAAAAAGTAGTATTAAAATAGTATTGGATTTAACATGGGATTCCCTATGCTGAAACCCAACGTTGGTTCTGGGTGAAGGACTCTTAATCCCAAGAAGAAATATTTAATTCTAGAATATTAATGAATTCTGGAATTGGGTCAATTCAGAGGAACTTCCTCATTCTGTTAAACTTTTGCAAGCTTGATATTGATACCAAAATTAAATTATATTGTGTAGAGCAACATTGTTTTTACTGTTCTGACTCATACACCTTAAAATTTATTTTGAAGTCAAATTGATTCAAGAATATTTAATATAATTTATACAGAATAATATTAAATGGATGACGATAATTATTATTGCTGAACTTTTTTAATAGATACCTTACTTGAACTAAAAATGTTTAATCGAAATTAGTGTTATAAAAATATAATTATATAAAAAAATCTTTTTACAGAGTCGTCGTGAACTGATGATTCCATACATGGTTATGAACATCATTGGAATGGCTTATGTCGTAGCTATCTACATCTACTCTTTTCTTGCAGTGGGGCCACATATAATTACATTATTTGCAACGACAATCGTTAGGTTTGTAGAAGCTACTCCGTTACTCCTTAGAGAAATCATCGTTGTTTTAGTCACTTTCGTTAACTTCTTTAATAGTAGTATATACTTCGTTGTTGTCGATGTTTATTTCACTGTTATTGTTTATAGTTTCTTTGTGTTACTTAGAAATAAGTTAACTAATATTGTCCGATCAGAAACTGCCGTCACATGCGTATAAAGTCACATGCGTATAAAAGTGCATATGAAGTCACATGCGTATAAATAAGTTTTATATGCTTCAAAAGAAAAATGCATGCAGTTCGCATGCTGGATTTATATATCGGTTTTGGATTTATCCTCAGCTTATTAGCCAGGTGAAACAGCAACAATTATCTGCACTGACAATTCATCCACATAATTTAGATCTTACATCCGGAAATTTAACAGCTGCAACGACAATTATTTGCACTGACAATTCATTAATATAATTTAGATCTTAGATCACCTCATGAGCGTGATTTTATAATCATTGCAGCAAACTTGGTGGAGCAACCAAATATACTATATTTCTGCTTTGCAGCTCAATTTCAAACAAGCAAATGAATAGCAGAAAAGAAAATTAGCGTAGAATTTGCAATATGGGATTCTATAGTAGTTCACAGTAAATTAGCAGAATGATAATATTTTTAGATTTTTCTTCTACACAACGACGGAATCAGAGCTTTATTAACTAACAACCTATACATCCAAGTAATCTCGTCCATATATAAATAATGAGAAAATACTTTTTATTTTCTGCAACTGTATGAAGGATTAATTTGCAATCACTGAAATATATTTTCACTGAAATTTTAACACAGAGATGCTGTAAAAAATATTATCAGAGACATCAAAGCGTACCATGAAGATTGAATGCTGCTGAAATCAGTTCTATTTTAAACCCTGTTCCTAACGAATGCAGCAAAAAGTTATTTAGTTTGTGGAATATTTTAACAAACTACTTTACGTGGAAAAATACATTGTTAAAAACCAAAGTGCAACATTGTGCATTAAAAAATTCAACACACTACTCAAACACCAAATTAACGCACAGTGTATTAAGAAAAAATACTATTCTTCTGCATAAAAATGAAACAGCTTTTAACTAAAAATCAATATATAATTATAATCAGCTTTTCCCATGCACTACAATATATTACCATTGTGATATACACATTTTAACAACTTCATGATAAAAAAAACATCAATGCTCCCAATAGTCAGTATAATCATTCACATACAAAAAAGCTTCTAACTATATCTATAACAGCACTTCTTACGATTTCAAACTTCTATCTTCGAAGGTCCTTCGGAAACTTTGAGAAACTATCTCCAGCAAACTTGGGAATTTGCCATCTGGTAAGGCAAATATATCACGCCTTCTTTAATAATATTCAAGATTAGTCTAGCAAGCTTATTTCCTGAAGCAAAATATTTTTATAAGAGAAACGACATCATAATATTAAGTAAGAAGTAGAAGTTTTATAATAAACTGAAAAAGCGTCAACTTGCTGACTTTAGTCGCGTTGCAGTGTATTTTTAACAGAATACCATATACATGTAAGATGTAACAAAATATGTCCCGCTACTACTAAAATGTTACAGTCAGATAATTTTCCAGGAAGAAAATAACTGCTGAAAAACTCCACAACATTTTTTTAGGTGCTATAGAGAATATAAAATGCTTTTATTTAACTTTGACTGTCACTTAAACCTAGCTTATTATGACTTCATCTTGCTTCAAAAACTGACTATGTCCAAATGGAATTTTAAAGGGTTACCTGCAGCTAAATTGACTTTTCTGATATTAATAAGCTGCAAGGTAGCGGAGGAAACGTGGTCCAAAACAAGACAACTGCTGATATATGAAT
>JAQIWE010000166.1:0-28778 GCA_034698565.1 Campodea plusiochaeta
GGCGTCTCCCCACAGTCAATGTTTGAATTAGACATTTTTTTATCTCAGTTGAGACATTTTTTAGTTTTGTGTGTACGCCCGAATAATAATAACTTATTGAAAATCATGTTTCATAGACTATCATCCCCTTTTGATAATATATAAAACATTCACACACTTTTTTGTTTATACTAAAATGAGGAAACCTTATAGCTTGGGTCAAAATTATAAAGATTTTTTTTGTCACACTGAAAAGTGCTGTTGTCAGGTTAGTAAGAGCAGCTAACTTAACCTTACCTAACCTTTCAGCTACATTTAATAAAAGTATTGACCTACATACTGTACAAGAAGCGTAGCGTACGTGCTAATGTGCAATTTTACAAAGTTTTACGGGGTCTGGGTTGCTTAGGTTGCTTTCGTTTTACTTCAATTGGATTTAATTTGTCAGTAATGTGCTAATTATTTATTATAACCGAACTTAAACTGTAGTAACCTAACCTGACCTGCTAATATTATTGTGAATTACTGTATCCCCTAGCTTTTTAAAGAAAAAAAAACATTGTACAAATCTGAAATGACCAAATGAATCTTAAAAAGTCATGAAAAGAGGAACTATAGTCTGTGAAATATGATTTTCCATAAATTATTATTTAGGTGTGCGGACTGAAGTACATGTATAGTGTTTTTTAAATCTTACGAATCCAACTTGATTAACTCTTCAAAATTATTTTGTCAGTAATTCCATTGTTGTCCACGTGTTTGGGTGGTTCAAATTCTTTATTTTCCATAGAAATCGCAAGAAAGTCAAAGAATTTAAGCAGACTAACAAGGGATTATCAGTTGGCGGTTGTCAGAAACACCCTTGATGGGTTAAACGGTTAGAGTTATTCTTATGATTTAAAATACAGTATACTTAGCCTATGTTCTTCCAGAACGCTTACTTAGCCAGGTTGAATTTTTCTTCGAAGATTCTGAAATAGAAAAAATATAAACTATAAGAATCAGTTAAATAATTATAAACATGATCTTGGAATAAATTAATCATATACTGTAGTTTCTGCTTTGTGGCAATCCTGTTAATCTGTGTAGGGTGGAGGATGTCATGATATTCGCGTGAAGTTAACGGTGAGATGCGGGGACACACCCAAAAGGTCGTTGAAGAGCACAAAAAACGTTTTGTTGATATATTATATAGCTATGGCTGTAAAGGGAGGTATTTATTACGAGTGCTCAGCTACATGGAAGAGACTTTTGCGATAATGCATTCCAAGAAGGGTTAAAAGGTGGCAGAATATAATTATACTCAAATGCACTTCACAAGGGATTATACAAAAGGAAAGTGACATCTGCAGAGATAATCTAAATTTATTATGTTTACTGCATTTATAAATGAAACTTGCTGATACTATATTATTGATCAGCTGAGTGTCTTGAATCTGATATTACTGACAAGTTTAGAAAGTTTGATCATCTTCAGGTCAGGGAATGAAAATGCATAATGCAATAATAATGCATAATGCAATAAATGCAAGAAAATAAACTAGTGCTCTTTATTGTATCTTTTAAATACATTATAGATCCATGTAGCTATTTGTATAATTATTATATTAGTTTATTATGCAGCAAGTATGGTGTGTTTGAGATCTGTTTTAATTTCAGAATGGTAGGGTAGGCTAGAGATCTTATTAATATGACAATAAATTGTTTCACTATTTCCAATAAAGGGAATACGTTTCAGTCAATAATTTATCTGCATTTATTTTTTCGAGAATATTGACACAGATTTTACATTAAAAAAAAATTAAAACTGGCAACAACTTCCCGGTTTTAAAAGATTTGCCAATTTTATACTTTATTTAACTTCTCTCTATCAGTTAGGTACTAACTAAAAGTCAACCGCCATAATTCATTTAAAAATTCTTTCGTATCTTTCATGTAAAATTTATGTACATAATTATATTCATCATCATTCGAGATTTCTCCATGTTTTGCTTTCACAGTGTTGCAAGAGGTAATTCTAGTTTCTCTCTTCGGCAAGTGAGCGTTGGAATAGTTAATTAAAAATAAGCTGCTTTCCCTTGCTGCCAAGTTTAGTTCACTTTTAGTTCTGTATACACAATACTTGGTTCAACGGCGGTTTCCGCTACTTAAACTTTATACAGCAACAAAACAAAAAGAAAACGATTTTGGGGTGAAAAAGTGTTATGAAGCTGTAATGGAAGGAATTTCGTAATTTAATTGTAATGTTTAGTAATTTAATGTAGAAGGAGTACTGGAGTATTTGCTTTTACCGTCACCATCACTTGTTCGATACTATTTGCTTGCTGCTGGTGCTGGATATTCAAGTAAACTGAAGTAAAACAACAACAAAATTACTTGGTAGATTCAGTCATTGACAGTAAATTTTCACCTTAAAAGTTGTTTTTAAATATTACTGTGACCACCATTTGTGCTATATCATAGACAATGTACAGTACTGCTCGCAATTTCAGAGGTAGGTATATACCAATGCACACCGAGAAAAGATTCTTGAGGAAGAGAAAAGCAGTAAAACTGTAGGAAAAACGAGCTAGTTGAATCTAGAATGACAGCCTCTCACGTTCTAACAGCGACTTGCCCTCATTCTTTTCCCCTCCTTCTTTCACAAGTAAAACTCTAAAACATTTCTATACATGACAATTTTCCCGTGCAAAAGTCCTTCTGAATTCCCAGTACTTCTTCACCCCTAAATGCACTTGTCACCTTCAATTTCCTTCAACGGACTCTTTCTCCATCGCCATCGCCTATCACGTGACTTTGACCATCCTATCGATTGGTTAGCAATAAAGAAATGGCGGCACGAGAGGGATTCTTTCGCGTCCATTTGGAAATTGCAGAATTAATATTTCAAAGCCAAAGGGAGAATTGGGCCGATAGGATATTCTCACGGAGACACCGGGAATTTTGGCAGGTTGAGAAATAAGGTTGCGAGGAAGTCGAGGGATTTCAAAATGGCCGGATGGAATTGAAGTATTAAAGGAAGGAGTAGTCGATAGTTTCAATGATTTTGATTTGTGAATACATTTCAGAATTTGAGGTTTGAATGGTACAAAATGAAATATGAAAATCAGACTTTTAATGTTCGCTGTCTTGCTGACACTGGTCGTGTAGTTGCAAATAATTATTTGGAAGAGATATCATATACCGGTACATATAACAAATATTACGAATGAACATTTCTTCCACCATATAACATTTATGCTTCATAGTTCATAGACCTATTAGTTTTAAACAGCTTTGTATTTATAGACTTAATTTTAGTTCAAGCTCACTGTTCTGGTTTTATAGACACCTACAAATAATATGAAGTCTTTAACTGATTTAGAATAATAATAATAATAAATTAGAGAAGTATATTAAAATATATTTGCATCAACCTTCCGGAAAGGTATACCAAAAACCTTCATAACCACTTGGAGGAAATAAATGATAAAGTGAAAACTGCAGCAGATTTATACTTCCGATGCCATTATAACCCATTGTACTTTTAACCTCAGAAAACTCTGCAGCTCGATATTCCCAGGCAGTGAAAACATTCGTTGATTAATATTCATGAAATTACCGCCGAAACTTACTGCACAATAGAAACCAAATTCGCCGCCATTTGTTTATATACTTTCTCCAGAGTGAGAAAACAAACTTGTGAACTTTGCCGAGAGAAAATTGTACGTCTATCAATGCTGTGATGCTAGTCTTACTAGACTTTTCGACTATAATCTAAGTACAAAAGTTGGTATTGTCAAGACGTTCTTTTTTCCACCCCTTGGGATGACTGGGAACGACATGAAAGCAAATTGGAAAATGAAGTCCATTTGAACGCCAAGCACGTGAGGAAGCGACGCCAGCGCTCCGACGGTCGACGCGGGAAGATGCTTTTCTTATTATCTCTTTTGGAAATGGAGAAAAAGAGGGATCAAGTGAGATTTGGTGGATCATAAGAATAATTTCTTCTTTACACAAACATGTAGAACAAGTGAAGTTCTGTCGAAAGGTAAATATTAGATAACGGATTTGGTGGATTACAGGAGACGCCGACGGGCAGCAGCACTGGTCAAGACGAGGGAAAAACATACTGTTGGATGAGGGTGATGTATGTTTAGAAAGTACTCCATGACAGAGGGTTTGCTCTTAGATGCTGTAGGAAAGTATAAAAGCATTTTCATGGAGAATGTTCACTCATTCGAATATAGTAATGCTGGAAATAATGTCAGGACGTACTATTTCATTAACAGTGTTTGTAATAGAAGTTCATTTTAGGATTCAATACACTGTTTAGTTTACAAATTTATTTTGCTGGTATTTAATTAAAATCTAACTATGATTCACAACTAACTGTTGTCAGAAATCTAACTGTATAAGAAAGTTCTTTAAAATTGATTTATTCAGATTACAAAAATAGAGCTATTCTGAATTACTGATTATAATATTGCAATTTTCATAGGGGTTTTAATAATACAGTATTTTCAGTGTAAAATTATTTTAAATTGAAGTATTGGAAGTTTGAAATGAACACAAATTAAGAATTTCAGTATTATTCTGGAAACCAATAAACTATTACCTGTAAAGAAAAACTGCAAAAATAAACATTGCAGTATTATAGAACAAACTTTTTAAACTTGTCGAAAAAAAGTCTTCTCTTTCCACCAATCAATCTTATAGGTGTTGCTGAGTGTACAAAAGAAAACCCACCTAACCAAAGTGTTGAGAGTTAATTGTTGTGTCGCCTGGCAATAAATACTTTACCAATCCTCCTCCTTCGTCCAGGTGCTAATGTTGCTGGAGAAGTTGTTCAAGCAACACTAAAAGAAAAGTAAAAAAAGAAAAGAAACTACTTTGGAGCTTTATTTTGTTTTTAGTGGCGATTTCTTTTCTTGGGTCGATTGCTTTTGCTGTGTTTCCTGGGATAGAACACTTTTCGATTTGCTCTGTATTACTCTTTTTTTGTGCTGGCAGGGAAAGATTCTCTTAGCACAAGTGGTGTAGGAATGGGATTTAGTTTTGGGGAAGTACTGGTTGAAGTTAATTTTTGATGGGTAGACTAAATTTGTTGTGAAGAGGAATCGTCATTTTCAAAGTCTTTCGGAAGATAAATATGCATTTTGTATGAAAAGTAAGTACTGATTCTAATGAATCCTCTGTTAACATTTCCAATAATATGAATTTGATATTTCTTCTGGTTATGATTTGGTAATCAAAATCAAAATCAAAACAACGTATTATGATGGTTGAAATGAAATAGGAGATTCTGGAAAAAAAAAAAAATGAATTAAAAAAAAAAAAAAAAAAAAAAAAAAAAAGAAGGAAATCGTGAACAAAAACTTTGCCGACATTAACTTGATTGTTTCGTACCAGTGCAATCAGGCATTGTAAATTGTAATGGCTTTTAAGTTTGTTTCACTATCATTATGTTAAACCAGAGGAATCTTTTAATTTTTCTATTACTAGCCTACTTTGTTTATACCTTTACATACATTAAACTAAAAGTAATAAAAATCAAAACGAATTTTCATTTACCAATTATCATAAGATACTATATTCAGCGATTTTAATATTCTGTGATTCGTCACCCCCATGATTCCCGCCTCTTCTTATCAGAGCAAACCTCACAAGTGTATTTTGTTGGGTCAGACATTGAAGAGGAAGAAAAGAAGAAGGAAAGGTGAGAATGGAAGGAGAAAGCTCAATCAGGATAATAAAGGAGTGGAGAAATGAGAAGATTTACTCATGGAGGTTGCCGCACAAAAAAGATTTTGCAGAGTGGGAAGAAAGATTTTCTAACTTACGGGAGAAAGAGAACTTCTAGTTTTAGAAGAGGGCATTTGTATTCCAAATTTTTTGTCAGTTCTGTTGTTTTAGAGTTCAGATGTAAATGACCTAGAATACCTACAGGAAAGTTTTATAGGATTCTGAAAGTCAAGGAATTTCAAGGTTTACCAACTCATGATCTCATGAATATCAATACGCAAATTTTTTTTTTACAAATGATATAAATTCTACGGTAGTCTGTAAGATAATGCTTTACAGTCTGTAATGTCTCTTTCACAGACATTACTCCTTTACTAATCCGATATAGAATATTTCATTACCCGCCCTTTAAATTATTTTACTTTTTCACAGAATTTCTTTGGTTATAATCATAGCAGTATACATTATGAATGTACGACAGTCTGTAACTTTAATTTCGAGAGTCAGTCAATATAAAGCTGAAAAGTAATATGATTGTACTGTTTTCGTTATACAAAGAATGACTACAATATTTGTTTTTAAGGACTGTTTTTCTTTTTACTTTCGAGACTGACTAAAATAATTTGCCTGGTTTACTTAATTTGTCGGTGACGATCAGTCTACGATCCAGGTTTTATAACCAACTCATAAATTGAAAACTAATAATTGGTATAATATTAATAAATGATAACTGCCATTACAATTATTTTAACTCTTCCCTGCTACAAAATAATCGCAGAGGACAGACCACACATTCAATGAAGCAACCATCATTCCAACTAAGTAATACCTGGTGTGCATTGAGTTGCTTTTGATTGTGTGCTTGGTAATTGCGTTCAATTATTTCCTTCTCGATCGTGTGCGAGTCAAGTGGGTTCTTGAGAGAGATGCTCCTGCAGCTTCATGAGATAAGGGATGGAGCAGAGAGAGAGAGAGAGAGAGAGTATAGAAGGGTTGCATTTATTTGGATGATGGCACGGAGAGGACTTTGAAGGGGGATGCTGTACTCTGGAAAAGAGAGTCCAGGCGATTTTGGAATAGGTAGATGTTTTATTGATGGAATTATTTTGTGGATATTTGTTCACTGGGTTGAAAAGAACATTCTAAAATTTGATTACAGAGTATTTTCATGATAACTTATTCTCTTCTAAAAGTCTCGTGTCTCGTCTGAAATAAATCTGTTGGAATCTTGCAAACTTACTTTGGAGTAAGAGTGTATGATTCTTTACAATGATCTGGACTAGTAGCTAAATTTTTTTTACGTAATAGACTTTTGCGAAGGATGTAAGCCTAATATGTTAGAAAATATAAAATAAAAACATGTTAGAGAAAGTTTTGACACGATTCACTTTAAAATTGAAATTGCAGAAGTGAGAATCACTTATCTAGTTAATAATTAAGTTTACATGGTGCGGTTGTTTTCTGTAATGCAAATCCGCAACAGTGATATGTAAAGAAATTAACAATCATTAAACTTATAAAATACCACAACCTATACTTTTTATAAATTCATCCTAGATCTTCTCTCTTTGAGAAACATAACAGATCCATTTTAAATCAACTTCTTCAGCAATATCCTCATAGCAAACGGACATTCGGATAAACCCACTCCCCCTCTTCTTTCCTTATTCTCAGTCCTGTAGGATGAGGAGGAGGAGGTTGTTCTCTGCAAGTGAATCAGTAGGAGCTTCACTTTATTCCGATAGAGGGGGTGGGGGTGGAACGTGGAAGGCAATGTTGACACATGTCTCCAGAGAACCTACCTTACATATACCAAACACTCATGTTGGAGAAAAAGACATCCGGACGAACTACGATGGAAAATTTAATCGGACGTGCACCAAGTCCAAATGCAACAAAGAAGATCTCCTGAGGAAACTTCAGAATGGTTCTGGGATTATACGCGTATGCGGGTTGATGGGAAAATTTTGGGTCGAAGTATTTCTGGTTTTGATGCAGTAATTACAGGGTAATGAGGAATTAAATAATAATGAAATTTCTGTAGGATCTGCATAATTATAATATATGTAAGCTTCATTTTCAGTTTAAAAATTTACAAGATTTCAAGCAGATTATTTGTGACATTAGTTCAAAATAAAATAAACTCAGTACACCTTTCCTTATAGCGATTATTCAAAAGTTCTGTTTTCTAATCTGAAGTCAAACAAACAAACACCATACATGTTATGCGTACGAAATGGATCTTGCAAACATCCAAGACAGCTTCTAACAACTCGAAGCACATAGCTCTCCCAAAATAACGACAGATCATAAAATTAACAATACAATTCTGAGATACTAAATTTTGAAACATTGTTGGAATGTAAATTTATTGGTATTATTTATTCATGTTTATGCTATCTGTATCTCCCTTCTTCCCTTTTCTTGTATCGCAATGATTTTCTCTTTTCTCAGAAAAGCCATAGTCTTGCAGCAGCCATTTATTTATTCCGAGAGATATTAATCTCCTCATAATTGCTTTCTTGTTCAAGGGGAATCTTGAAATGGTAATATGGTGGTTCTCTAATTTACAAATGCTTTCTGAGATTATTTTCTTAAATATTAAGTGGCAGTTAAATTCAGATACTGCTCGCTAGTAATAGATCTTGGAAATGGTGCTGTAAAATAATGAATCTGTACGGTATCGTATTTCTTCGTATTTATTGACTGTGGAAAATAATTTATTTATACTTGAAATTGGATGCAAAATAGAAGGGTTGTGATATGTTATTCTTCTTTTTCTCGACACAAGTTTTTCTCGACATTGTATTGTTTATCAGGATATTGTCAATTGGTGTTGATTTGTAAATCAATAATTTCTATTTACTGAAAATGTTAGAAATTTTGAAGACTATGCTAACAATTTGAAGTAACTATTTTACAGTTACCTGCTATGTTTTAACAGTTCACATGCCTGACAATATGACTTTTTCTTTCTTCAAACACTTTTGGCATTATAGATCACTTTTGCATGTATTTCTACAATACTTTGTAGTAGCAGCCTCGGATATTTTATTGGCTTTTATTACGTCCTCAGATTTTTCTTTCATTTTTGTCCTTCCTGACACACAATATAAAACAGGGCGTTCATGTTGCAATCTGTAATTGATCGCTTTGCTTTTGTATCCATTCATGGACGAATATTATTTATAATACATGAAGAGAAAAAAATAATCCATGAATGACATGAGAGGTTTCGATGTCGCTGTCATGTTGTGTTTCGACCTGTTTTGTTGTCTCATCATATTACAGTTGACGGGATCATGTCTTCCGTTTATTTTGAAATAAAAAAAGAATGAACGTCATTAATATAGCAGGAGCTTTAGATGTTTTACATGGGAGCATTTTTGTGTATTTTAGATAATTTCTATTAATCATTCTTGTATGAAATTTGTTTTTCTTATCAGCATACTTTTAGGAAATTCAAGCTTTTTACACAACATCTTACTATCATTAGGAGTACATATTTTTCTCTGATTTGTTGAGGATATAGTTGTGTTTCAAGTGAAGGTTACAATCATGTGACTTCGAAAAAAAAAAAAAAACAGGTTGACAATTACTGTATCTTTAATTCATTTTTATTATAGAATATTGAATTAAGAAAAACCGAGAACATATTAGTTAGAACCCGGAGGTCGTATCGAAATAACCATTACTATATTCAGAAATATCAAGAGATCTGATGAATATAAAAAGGAGCAATTAAGCATTTTTAAAAATAGCTAATTACTGGGATTCAGGAAAATTTACTTTGAAAGGAATTAAACTATTAGAACTTCCAATCCTTCAACAATCAAAGTGTACATATTCAGTTCTTCGCTGCTGTTGCAATGTGATCTTTATTGTAGTGGATGACATTTTGTGATGTAATTTCCACATTCCTACATTGAATAATCTCCGCCTCTCACATGTTCATGCCAAATGCACTAACACATGTTACAGTGACTCCTACACCATGTAGATTATGAACGAAAGGGTTCTAGACACAAGGAAAATATGTCTCGAAGGATTCGAACATTAGTAATTATAATTTTAAAAAAATGGGTCATTGTTATTTGACTTATTTAGTCATTTTCGTTAGTCAAGAAGTTTTTTAAATTGAAACAAATAATATGAAATTGAACAATTGACAGGTAACGTTTAAGCAAATAATATTGCAATTTCCAATTTGGGATAACTCTGTAACCTATTTTCCCCAGCTTATCGCGTCAGTCGATCACCCTATATTCTCCTGTCTTTTCATCTCCCAAATTTCTAGATCATCAGATTGTATGGCAGGAGCAATTCACATACCTTCGCGACGAATATTCCTTATTTCTCACCCAACATTCCGCGATGGTGGCGGTTCCTATGTGTGAAGAAAGGCATTTCTTTCATTAAAATATTTTTTCAATAAGAGGTGTTGGTATTTGTTCATATCTTTATTATGTTGTTTGGTAGATCGCGTTATCTGCGGAATGAAGCGCTTATTGAGGATAATGTGCGGAGGCATGCAGTTATTTCCTTCAAGGACTCATTGTATGATGAGACGGTTCGTAATATTATACTTAGGGGGCTTAGGGGTTGTGCAGTGAAAAATATGTTGCAATATAGTGCATCACTTGTATACTATATTATACAAGCAGATTTGATCATTTTGGTAGGTTTGGGTGAAACAGAAATAGTGACTTTATGATGTTAAGTTCGAAGGTTTTTTTTCCAGCTATATCAACAGCAAGACTTTACTGTTCGTTAAAACTATAAGTTGACGACTTTGTGTAATCTAAGTAGAATACAACTTTTTAAATTTGAGTATCAAGTAGGTTGAAGGAGCATCAGCATATTATACGCTTAATTGCTAAGTTGAAGTATTAAGAAAATAAGGTATTGCCAATTCACCGGCATTGCTACGTAATGTATCAGTACCCTATATTTATAATTTTAATCTTATTCTCCAGTCATTACGTTGCATTGTAATTACAACACTGATTGAATTAGGTTAATATAATTTACTTTGAATTAAATTAAATTAGTTTAAATGCCACTATACAAGCAAAGAACTGCCATGACCTACTTTTGTGCATTCATTTAATTCCTTCTCATTAGTCAATTCATTCCAACTCCGTCCACTTGATGTCTCCACTTACTTCTCTGGTATGTTGCAAAACTCACAAGATTTATGCTGAGAGCTATCTTTATCCCAGTGGCATCTATTGATAGCACCTAGAACTTATTTTTACTTTCGCTTCAAATACTACTGCAGAATACTTGTTGAATCTCCCCATTGAATGAGTCGTCTTCGTTTTTGACGCTTTGCTGGCACAACGCCTAATTGTAGATCATGTGAATTCTGGCTATATTTGTTGAGGGAATTCTTTTTCATCGTGGAAATAAGGAATGCGAGTGTTTAGTTTCGGATAATTTGCAGCATTGTCGGAGGGCCTATTGTGTGGCAATTCGAAGAGAATTTGTTTCGGAGCTGATTAACATTTTTGTGGCAGTTCCATGGTGGGAGTTGAAGCATGAATGAATAAATGCTAGTGCACTTTGACTTTTGAAGGAGATCGTTTATTGCATTATTGGTTTTGTTAAAAATGATGAATTGATGACATTAATGAAATACGATTTGTTGTTCAGGTGGTCAAGTTATCAATTTAGTGAATATAATTGATCAAATCGGATCTTTTGTGCATTTGTATTATTTTGGCACGTACTTTGTTCTCGAACATGAGTCGACATTTGCATTGTATTCTTGAATTGATTATTAGGACCCAAGAAATTACAAATATTTCGTTTTGTTCTTTTATGCCTTCCTTTTCGTATTCTAATCCTAACTAGCTAACTTGAATAATCACACCTATATGTAGAATAGCTAAAACAATGAATATTACTAGTCTAGTATTTTCACCTTACAGTAACACTATAGATACCATACGGGGTTTTCTTTGACGTGATAATAGAAATACACTATTTAAAAAAAAAATGCCGGAATAGATCTTCTTTAATTAAGAATAGAAAAATTATTTAGTGTCTTAAATAGCAAACAGAAACCAATCATCTCATGTAATAAATAGGCCTACTTATTTACCGCGAAATCCCCACACTATAAGAACAGTAGACTGTGAGCAAGTATCTTAATTTGTATTACTTCTACCATTCTTGAGTGGGTTAAACAACATGACAGCTTTTGCAAACCTCGAAGTTACAAATTCCCCTCTTTCTTCCATCCACATTCATATTCTACAGCACACGTCACTTTTATTCTACTGCTACCTACTGGATGAAAACAAATTAGGCTCAATGACTTTCCCGCGTTCTGCCTCCTGTAGAAGCTGCAACCACACCTGAGTGCGGCCATATTGATTTCGAACAAACAGATGGAAAAATGGCGGAAAACAGACAATAGAAATTCCGGGAATGAAGTAGTACACCATGCTTGTAGCTGATTGGTTTTTCACAAGAGGTTTTGGTGGTTAATAGTATTTCTGTATATTTTATTGAAGGAAATGCAATCACCTTTGAATATAAGCAAAGTCGTGGTAAAAGAATCTCATTATTTTTAAGGATATTATTTCGGAATGTTTCGACAAAAGAACTTGTAAATTTTAGGCAAAATTAAGACAGCTTAATAAATAATATTTATTTTTCAAATTCACCATAATAAATTCAAAGAAAATCCTGATTCATAACCGCGAAAATATTATTTTCTCGATTATGAATTTTTAAGACGTAAACCTTTATTTTAGTCCATATTAGAAGTTTCAGTTAATAGGCATATTGATTTGATTTAATTTCAGTAAGAAACATCTATGACATTCTCTTTGAAACAAAAATAGTGGTTACATTTAGGTTCCCTGTCAACAATAGTTTATTCTACCTCTTCCAACATTGTTATTTGCATATCTCTTATTGTTCTTAGTTCATCGTCCTAAATCTGTTGAATTCTCATTGCAATTGAATTTCGCACACAATTACACACATTGTTCGTTCTGTGAAAACTTTTGCATCTAATTTGTCGTGGTAAAGTAAAAAAAAGTGTGGTCTTAACTTCTTTTCTTTATGCGGGTTATATCAAAACAGTGTGACTTTTGATAAAGGAGAGCTTTGTATGTGATTGTGTGTAAAGGAGAGTTTCTGAAGTGGTCTAAGGTTTCCACTTTTATGTGTTTATTCGTTTTTAATGAAATTTAGTAACAAGATTCAGATGTTTCTTATTTTTATTTATTCTACTGAGAGATCTCTTCTGTAAAACATTTTATTTAATATGAATATCGCAGTATATATATATTCTAGGCCTATGCTTGACTTCGATTTTCAAATCCCTTTTCCTTCATTATTCAGCATATTTTACATATAGAAAATACAAAAACCAGGTATTGTAACTGAATGAGTCCCAACAAAAAGTATATATAAATTTGTATGAAAGGTAATTTAGGTAATTTTGATGAGATTTAATATAATTTCCGACACTTTGTTTTTCTTTATAAGTGAAATGTGTTAGTTGATTATAAAATTGAAAAGCATGCATAATAATAGGTCTAATATTGCTTCTTCAAAAGGATGGTCATGTCGTAATTCGTAATTACGTAACCAACTGTATGCTCTTTTCCATTATTGTCTCTGTGATTGTTTACAGAGTAACGTTGAAAATTAGTTGTGTCCTTCGTCTGTGTTTACATATGCACTTCACATATCATCGCTGTGGTTGCGGTTTCGCATAATAATTGCCAGTAATCCCTACACTACAATATTTTATGCCTCAAAAAATATAAGCATATATTTATACCTCTATACTATTATGTACAAATAGATAATTTATGAGGCATGCTTTACAGCTACAGTATTGTGTGAGCGAACACAACAAATCGTGTGTACAATTCGTTGTTTTAAACTAAATAAATTATATTTGATTCTATATGCTTGGAGAGTATGTCAATGTTGTAAATGATATGTGCTTCTAATGAATTTATAATGTTGTAGGGCAATATAAATGTTTACATTGTTTTAATTTTTCTTTTCTTGTTTTGCAGGTAAGCTATTGTTTGTTGACCAGAGTGAAGTAACTGAAACGCTAACTGCTAATGTGAGTAACTTGTAATATTCATATTTCCATAAAATACTCCTGATATATTAAGTATTGCGCAGCTTAAAATACTGTACTGCTACTTCTAACTGTCGTAGCTTGCGGGGAACAAAACCTAAGTTGCCTAACCTAACTTATTTGGATTGAACTATAATTATAAGATACAGTATGCTTTTAACTTAGGATTACATTGACGGGTAACAAAAGACTAATTTCTGAAAATTTTATTTCCGTCAAGAGCTTAGAAAACAATTCATTATATATATATTTCACTTTTCATGTGATACGATGTGTATATTGTAAAACATTTAATTAAACATTTAAAGTATTAATCTCATCGTGATGCATAGTTCAGTTGGATGATTAAATTAACTTGAAACAGTGTGTTTCAGTGAACACTGATCAGTTTTCTAATATTTTTATGATAGCAATTGTATTAGACAACTGCAGTTTTACGATAAATTCTGAGATACAAAATTCATTGATAGGACTTAGCATATCGACATACATTTTATAATGATCTACCGACTTCTTTCCTGCTACAGTTTTAATTCCGCAGTATATAATCCTCATCCGCTACCACAATCCATTGAATAACTAAATTCCAATTGAAGTTGTCAGCTATAATATTAATTAATATTTCGATTCCGAACTAATGAATCTTCTGTCAACTGTCATTAATTTTTTACGATTGGAAGAGATGGCGACTAATGTAATTATTATTGGTGTTGCCGAATATACTTCCATCTCTAAGCGCGAGATAGAGTTGGTGCTGTCATGTATTCGGATGTGACAGGCTCGTTTGCCCTCTAGTAGCTGCAGAGAGAATTACGGTCAGGCATATGGATTGACTGTTATGTCGCTTGGGAGTAAAATGAAGATGAGACGAGTTGATAATATCACTTATATATAGAAAGTTAGCTTGTGGTAATCTTATGCAATGATGGAGTGTGCAGATTGCTGTTCATTATTCAAATGGATTTTGATAAATCTATTATACGAAGGTTGTAAGAAAGGCCCCCTGCAAGTTATTGTTTTTTCTTTTTGCTCAAGCCGTTTTTCATTCTACATTTTTCTGAGTTTTTTTTAAGACGGCTATTAATGAACAGTACTTTCATGTAATTAAGAAAGATCAATATTACTGCATAAATTTGACCATAATATTTACAGTTTCTGTGCAAAAAAAAATTAGATTATATTAAAATTGGAACTCTGATATTTGATCTGTTTGGAAAATAACGGAAATGTTTTAATCCACGTGCGATTCAGTTGAAATACGAAAAAGTTACAGAAATAATAATAGATAGTTATTCATTCCCATACTAAAATAATTAATCTTAGTCCTTGCTAACTGAAAATACTGACTGGCATGTTTATATTGCAAAGAATGCAAACAAAGCTCCTTACAACCGTCTAGTTGTTTACATAATATAACTGACAAAACAATTACCTGACCTAAAGTAAAGTCCATCTGACTATAACAACAATACAATCCGCCCTCTGTGAATCAGCTGAGTAAGTTAATGAGTTCCGAAATCGGACAAAAGGTAATGGATGGCAATCAATAGCTGCTGTCCATAATAGAGGATTTTCTCATGTTCTGCCTCGATGAATTCGAAGGGATCTATAGTTCTCTATCTCTACTAGAAAAGCTAATCAATGTGACTGCTTTTGCGTTAGTAATTAAGTAATTATACAGAAAAGTTGAGATCTATTATCATATCTATGAAAGACTGGGAGGCTGCGTTGCCAGTGCTGTAGGTTGGACGTAAGGGCAGTGTTGTCAAATTGAATATTTTGTTCAATAAAACTCATTATACTCCAATAATGACTTTCTTGTGGTGTTATACCAGTCAGTAGAATTTTGAAGTTGAATTCGAGAGCATCAACAATCCATGTAATTGATAGCGTTTAAAACGTTTTAAAATACAGTCTCAATGTTGCTATAATGCGATATCATACTCATAGATTATTTCTAGTGAAGATTGAGAACTAAGTATTTGAAATTTAATGTACAATTTTATTGTAAAACTATAGTGTGAGACTTTTCTAAAACTATGTGTGGGAAGTGAAGATTTGGTTTGAAACTTTCCTTTCAATCTTTCTTGGGGTCTTACAAAAGTAGCAATTGGATTTAACGGAAATTCACTGCATCTCACTTATCTGGTAGATTCGAAGAAGTCCAGGCTTTCCTATGTGTTTTTTTATAGAAATAGGCATTGCAAATACTTTCTTATGAATGCTACTTCTTCATGATGAACATTAGAAATCCAAACAAGAAGAGATTCCATTTCAATTTTCAAAGTAACAATAATGGCAGTAAGTATTCCATGCTAAATTATAACAATTTTAAATTAGACGCTATTACAGTAAAAGTCGGTCTACAAAAAAAGTGGTAACATCACAGAAAGTTCAAAACTTATTAACGTTAAAACTCGACGTCGAAAACTCAAGATAAGCCTATCTGCGAATTGTGCAATCTTAATTAAATCGAAAATTTCTTTAAACTTTCTAGTTACGACTTTGTTTATACTCCTAAAATCGTTCCCAGGATGCAACAGTGACGTCACTGCTTTTACGATCATATTATTTAAGAAACTGTGTAATGCTATAAAACTTGCTTTCAGAGCAGCATCACCTCCTTTGTCATGGCGGCATTGATGTGCTTTTTGGTACTCTATTTACTCGCAATAATAATTCTCAGTCAGATAATGCGATTTTCCACGAAAGACTTCTTCTTTGGCAAAGGTAAACTTTTGCACAACTTTAAGCCTCCTGTTGTCAACTTGGACTTTTGTTCTCGTAAAGCGAGTGCAAAAGATCTCATTGTCTCATTTGAAATACGTCACATATTCCAGAGTAGCATTGTATTCGCCGATTGCCACGACACTAGAATGGAATTATAGGTCTTTGGAGACTACCGAATGGATGTACACACTGAATTAGGGCTGCAGGAAACTCGCACTTCCATGCAGGGGTGGGAAACACCAATATTCTGTTTTACCTTAGTAGTGTTTGAAAGTTTTACAATTTTCAACAAATTAAAGTGTAACATTTTATCTCAAGTTTTTTGATTGAAACCTTTTTGGAGTCTAGGATGAAATTCCATGTTTTTATAACAGGACTGCAGAAGCCTGTTTAAAGTTACTAATTACTTTAATGAATGTGACACCGACTCGACGGACTATTAAAAAAATATTGAAAGGAGGTGTAATTATACATGAAATTTTAACACTTAATGCGATGAGTAAATGACTTTTCTAAAAATAAAAATAAAATGTTTGCAAATTGTAATGCGAAGAATAATTTTCAACTTTTCATTTTTATCTGTCTTATTTCTAACCAATGTGCATTTTATGTTCAAGATCTCTGGCTAAAACGCACAATAATATTAGATACGCAACTTCTCTGTGTGCGTCTCTCGTAGTTAGTTGGTTGTTGGGTAGAATTTCTTTCTGTCAAGTAAACAAGTATGAACACAAAGAAAGCATTGTTTTCTCACACTCCAAAACAAAGTGGTGAAATGTCAACCACTGATATACTGTACGTGGAAGTATTTATAATTGACAAACAAGATGAAACACACGCATATAGATAAGTTACATCTTGGGAAAAAATGTTTTATTATTGTTGCGTATTTAATATTAATCATAGGCCTACATAATTTTAATGATCAACGTGTTTCAGGTAAAACCAAATGAAACACTAGCAATCATTACCATTAACAAGTTTTTATGTTTATAATTTTTTTGTATTAAATATGACTAGATGAAATTGAACATTATAGTCCTACCTAGAAAATATTACTCCAACATTAAACAATTTTTTGTAATATTCAAGGTAGAGTAGATATTATGGTAAATTATGTAACTTCAAAATATATAAACAAAACTTCAGAGACAAAGTCAATGATTTTATGAATTTACTTGCTTGACAGCTTCAATAACATGTTCCCATTGTCAGTATTCATTGTGAATTTATAAAATAGTATTCATTATATTTGAAAAAAGAATTCATTCTGCATTTATAAAACGACTTGATATTGCAATTTCTAGAAGCATTATTGTTATCGATCTGTATAAAAGTATGTTTTTAGATACATCGACGATATTCTCTCTTGCGTGCGTTTGTAATATTGGATGAAACCTTTTAAACGCACAAACTTTTAGTATTGATTCGCCATAATAAGTAAATGAGACTGAGACGTAAGTTAATGGTAGGTCATTAGAAGCCAGGAATGTATGGAATTCAGTTGCATTATTTTTTATGTGTGTAGGTTTATAACGAGGGGTTGCACACTGCCAAAAAAAGTGTACACCGTACTGCGGTACTGCAGACTTAGGTGTTCACCGTACTGCGAGAGTGCGCTACTCCTCGGTTTATATTCTGTAAAACTGGAAAATATCTGGTGCTATTTATTTTTCCTGTCTGAAAATCATAATTTAAATTCAATTACGCTTACATTTTAATAGACCGTAGTAGGCCTACTCACTTCACATTTTACAAATAAGGGTAGGCCTACTATAACTTTTAATAATCTGGACTTCTGGAGTTTTTTTTTAAACTACAGTATTTTTAAATCTCCAATTAAATCAAAGTTATTGAAACAGTTTTGACAAAACAGCTTTGGTTCTAATCCATGTCCCCATAGTATACAATTCCCCCTTTCCATTTTTTTTTGCGCCCACACCATGTTTCTCCCCAACTGATGCTGGAAGTACATAACTGAACGCAACCAAGTAGAAAAGTAGTCCTCCTTTTGATAATGTGATTTATGAAGTATCCTTTATTGGACATCCGCCTCACTGTACACTCTCAATGGCTGCTTGCTGCTGCATACTACTTGCTAGTGCAAAGTATATTGCTCCGTTTCGTAGAGATAAGACGAGCGAACTTTGAGATGTTGTAAAAGCAAAAGGAGCTCTCGGGACGTTTTATCCTACCTGCGCTTTCTTTCTCGCCTTTTTGTACAGCAGGAGGGGGGGGGGGGATGCGAGAATGAAAGGAGGGAGGGGGTGATATGGAAAAAGAGGGTGGAATGGTAGGAATGAATACAGCCTAGGTTACATTTGTTTTATTCGAGTTAGCTTAAATGCTCAGTTGACTTAGATGCAGAAGCAGTTTGAATATTAGTGGTATTTACGTGGTATTATTGGCATCCTGGTATTCTGCTCAACATTTCATGATTCAATCTCAAATAAGTGGTCAGAATAAATCTGAGGAAGGAAATTCAGCATACCAGGCATTTGATAACTGAAGCATATCTCTACTTTTTAGGTTTAAAAAAAGTACTGACAGAGTTGTTGTTTTATACGCGTATGTTAGAAACCAGAATAGAGCATAATAGTACAATATAGCACTGTATATCTGAGTGGCAGTGATTTGGATCCAAACATTCTTCTCACTACTGCAGCCTAGAGCAGCAGCCATTTCAGAAATCAAAATAGTGCCAAAGAATTCTCCTTGTTTGAGTGATTTTACAGATAGTTTCAGAATATATTCTGTAGAGATATACGAATACTAAAGTTTTCACACGAGTTTTAAAGTGATAATTCAAATGAAATAACTTCGATGAACGATACACATTATTAATGATACAGAATTAAAATTTGTTACAATAGGTTAGAGCAGAAAATTATTAGCAATGTTTTTCATTCTCTGAACCCTAACACTACAGAGCAAACATTAAAAAATGCCATCCCAAAAAATAATATTATGTAACTAGTAGAAGCTGATCGAAACGACCTTTTTACAAATTCCAATAATACTTCCCTTCCATCTCGTTCAAGTCATCCCACGTAGCAGCACTGCAGTCGTTTATTAAGAAGTACTTTAAGGGCTACCATCTTCGCCCCAACTTACTCCCATTAAAAAAGGAAGAAAAAAAGAAAGAAGATTTCCTAACTTCGCTTCTTTACGACTTCGTGTTGTTGGTATGCCTGCATTATTGATAAGAAGGAACGCGAGGACTACAGACGTTATTGCCACTTACGGAAAACTCCTGCCTGATTTATTTGGACAGTATTATATAAAGGAACTTTTTTTTTTTGCTCATGGGCAATTCTTCTACATTATATTGGCCAGTTAGGAGCAGGGCGAATTGCTTTATTAGAATATTAAGAATTTTGGAGTAACAGGGCGGATCAGAAGGCTGCAAAAGTTTTTATGTTGCACCAGGAGGTTATATATAGGTCGGAAGTTTATTTATTTGTTTTGAGAAGGTTTTGGAAATATGCTGCAGCAATGGAAATTTGAGAACTTTCTCTTCCATACTTGACCTAGGGTTTACATTTAGGTATGTCGGGTACTAGCAAACGCTGTAAAAGTTATGTAAGCCTAAGTAATGAATAAGATGACATCATCAGATTTGTTCTTACAATACTTACAATTTTATCACGGCAGTAAAATGAGAAGAAAATAAAGAATTGATAAAAAAACCGTTAAGAAAATGCATATATACTTTAATTTAATTTGATCAAATCCAATGAAATCCACACTGTCAGGTAAATTTATTATAACGAAATTTACATTAGCATAGGATGATTGTAGTTATTCGTGATAAACTGAGATTCTGTGATTAACAGTAAACACACTGCCACACAGTAAATAGTGTTAAAAATTTGTATGATACAGAAGTAAACACAGTGTATACTGTGAACTCTGTAACATAAGTATTGTGTAACATGTAGTTCAAAACAGATAGCTGTAACCAGCAAGAGACAACCGCAATGAAGTGAACTAACATCTATGTACTGTATACCGGTATCACACTATAGACTTTACTGTAACAGCAAAACATAAAGCAGAACTTAATAGTAAATTTATTCATTAAAATATTTCATTAGCTCATAGCACTCCTATAAAAGCGAATTGATTGTTTTAATACCCTGGAAAACCACATTACATAATTAATAACGAAATAAAATTAGTGTAATGCGGCAGAGCATTTGCACTTCATATAATTCAATTAATAACACGAATGAAGAATACTGACATATGGAAGTTCAAGCGTGCTATCTATTCAGAGTGGAATTTGATGTTGTATTGGGAGTATTATTTCAATTTTTTTATATGTACAATTATGAATACATAAAATTCGACAGTTTTTTTTCGTCTGTTATTTGCATAATTAGGCCAACTTTCCAATAAAAAATATTGCTGAACAGGTAATGCGTAATGGATATAATTTATCAAATTATTATTATCTTGAAAGCAATTTTAGTTACTTTATTATAAAAGAAGAAGCTTTTTTTAGACGACCTTACATTATTAAGCAAGAAAAGTTAATTTGTTTACTTTATGTAAAGGGTCTAAAAATACAATTAATATGCTAATATCTGTTTTTAAAATAAAAACCTGAAGACTAATGTTTTTCAGAAATTATGAGTATATTAGAAGTTTCGAAAAGAGTAATACTTTAAATAAAATCTTCAGAGTTCTGAACAGCAACTGGTGCAACTCTCCAATAACATCAGTAACGTAAACGGTTCTGGTCATTACCATTTAAATTAACCGATTTACCTCGAATCAGCAATCGTCACATAAAGAATTAAAGAACTCTAAATAGAACGACTCCAGAAGCAATAACGTCTTCCATCGTCGTGTCATTGAACTTTAAATCGTCGTGGAAGGTAAGTGAAAAACATTATCTCCTCTTCTTCGACTGCCCTCCAATCCCACTTGGAGGGTAAATAGTATTCCTCTCTTTCTTTTTAATGATGTTCTAAGGAAATGAAGGGTGTAGCATTGTCGATTTTCACAGCTATCCAGGAAACTCTATCGAAAACCGACTGCCCGTTGACGACACTCTACTCTTCTTCCTTCTTCAGAAGGTTCCAGTTGTGCAACGTCATCTTTTTTGTTGAGGAAAAAAAGAACGAAAAAGTTGTGAAAAGAATCATCGAAGGTTATTGACCTTTGGAGAGATCAAGTTGGATGCCCTTTCATTACCTTACATACTTTTTCGTCGTTAATCCTTCACTGGAATCGTTATTGTTCAAGTGGGGAAACTTTCGAGTTCGATTAGATTCGTTAAGACGGCTCGAAGGAAAGGGGTCGACGATTATGGAAAAATGAGATTTGCCCTTTTTCGAGGATGCTGATACTTGCAATAATAGTAGATATATGATTTCTCGATTTACCCAAATTTTCTAGTTTTCCAATATTTTGTAAATGTTTTTATTAGAAGTTTGTCTGCGTTATTTGGCCTGCAAAATATTGTTAAAGCATCAACCTAAGAAATAACGGTTTCCGCAGTGAGTATTAGAAATTGCTAGCTCTAGCAAAACAATATTTGTAAAAACTGATGCCTGCCTATATTTGTATACTATTCGGTTCTCATCAGTGTTGTACTTTGTAAAAGGTGATTCCAAACTTTTCTGCTCAATGAAAATTTTATATTTTAACAAATTTAGTAGGTTTTCAGCTTTCCAATTTCCTTTGAGTTTTCTTTTGTTATAAATTCCAGTTCACAGAGCAGTGGTTAACTAATATTTTATTCTTCTACTAAAAGTACTATAATATTCGAAATATAATCTGTTTATAGGTAACCTTCAAATACCCCAATATCGTAACCAATAATTTTTATTTCAACCAGTCTTTTTCTCTCGTTCTTTCTTCTATTCTGCAGATGAGTAATAAAAATTTGAAGAGCGTTTTTCATTACTCTTGCAATTTTTTATCGTGTGCTACAGTGGAATAAAAATCCACATCTCTTCCAGCGGATATTAAGTCTTAAAGATGATTTTTTTGGAAAGGAGGGGGGAAGGCGTGCTTATCGGTGGGAGAGGGAGAATTTGGCAAACCTCAATTATTTAGAAGTAGAAAATGAAATTGCTAAGGACGAATGCTAGAGGATTTCAGATGTTGCGAAAAGAGAAGTAGAAAACGTTGGAATGTCGTACAGTAAAACCAATTCAATTTCGAGATTGAAAATTAATGTTGGAATGAAAATTGTTAAAACGATTAACTTACATTTAAGATACGATTAACTTTTTTCCAATATTATATTTGAAATTTATTTCGATAATTCATAGTTTTTTATATGAAAATCAGCTATGGATATAGAATACTGTTCTGATGTATGTTACATAATTATCATGATACTTACAAATTAGAATCAGAACTAAATCAATTAATACATTATGTGAAGTATTGCAAGCTATTTACTATTTAATTGAAAGGAAATATTCTTAATCTTAACTTAGTTTCTAATGTACCTGATGATGACCTTATGGGTCGAAACCACGGTCGTGCACTCTGCCTATGATCCTTATCACTCATTCCTAGGTGAAGGCCGTCCCCCGTTTGTGGAATCAAGGTACCAAACCACCCGACTGTTGAATCCTACGGTCCTCTAATATTCATTATAATACGCGTGTAATAACCTTTGATATTTAAATTAATATTGTAAGATTTGCCTAAATTTCCTTTCAATTAAATAGAACTAAATTAGTTGATTCATGTTATCGGATTAAACCTAAAACTGGTGAAGTTCGATCTATAAAACATTGAGCCATATTTAAGTAGGACTATGATCACCATTACAAGTATACGTTATTTTGTTTGAATACATTTAAGTTAAATTAATGTTAGAGAGGTAACTCAGTCTTTAACGTTGAGTGAGAAGTTGTGTCTTCTGAACATATTAATAAATCATACTTATTGAATCTCCTAACTTTACAACTCAGTAAATACTTAGGGCCTCCTTTAATTTTTACTGATATTTTAAAACAATTAAAAATCCACTAATTAATTAATGCGTGAAGGAAACTCCCTCTCATAATAACTCATAATTCCAGCTCAACATATTAAAATTCATTACACCTTGTGAGCATATTATACAACAACTCTAATTCCTCTATAATAATACATTGTGTGTATAGCGCGAGTGAAAAGCTCCCGTATTATTTAAAATGCGATTTGAAGTGCTGCTGTCAGCGGTGTGTGGCTGGGGGCGAAACATGTTTTTATAGTGTTGGGTAACGCACGTGCCCCGCTTGATTTTAATTCTATAGTAAGTGACGGCTCATGCAGATACGTTTCGCACTTTTGAGGTTTTTAATGTATTTCGAATTGATGGAAGAGACGGCGGGAGAGTTCGGAGGGTATAATAGTTTACAGTGAATTGTTGGTGAGTAATAGATATGAAAAAGATCGGTGGAAAAACTGCGATTTTCTTTATTATTACACATTTTGCTGAGGTTTTGACGATTTAAATTTATTTCAAATACAGGTGGGCGTTTTATTTAGTGTCAGTCAGAATAAAATTCAGCTAAAAAGTGAAAATGATTTTTTAGAAGCAGCTTGACAATTTGTAGGGAAGAAATAATGCTTTTTTGTTAGCACGAGAGAAATCTTTTCGATTCTGCACTATCACTGGCATATATACGTAATAAATAATTATTACGAGTGAATTTCAAAATGTTATTCTTTAAAAACGATATCAAATTGTTTTAAAAAGCATTTAAATTTTCCTGAACAGACATAGCCCTGTATGAGGTTGCGTTTTGAGTTTAAACATGATTTCACTTATATTATTATAGTATGTACTTTATCAAATAGTGAGGAAAGATTCTATTTCTCCCCATCGCTTTATACCATTCCCAGTACACACTATCATTTGCAAATAAAATATTGAACGAACTAACTCAGAACCACACCGATGATTAAACAAACAATACCACTCCAAGAATCGATAATCCTAACTTTGTGATTGCACCCTCTATTATATTCCTAAACAAAAATTGTTTCCACCCACATGATGTAGAGAATAAACATGTTGCACTTCTTCTCATCGTCGTCGTATTATTAGGTCGGGAATATCGACGTCCAACCGGCGCCTCAAAGCCCCGCCGCCGCCACACGACGCCAACGACGTTGTTTGCGTGCGGACAACAACTCAAACACACTCCGCCGGTTATTGGCCTGCTTTACTGCCCGTGCAGGAAATATTACTTAATTAAAATTAACGGGGTAAGAATTATTTCCTTGCGGGTAAATAGGGACAAAATGTCGTTTGAGATGGTGGAGGATTTTTTGCAATGCAGTGGTTGTAAATGTTTTACGTTTGACGCAGACATAATTATGTTTCTTTGGTTACCATGAGTTGTAGAGGCAGGTCAAATCATATTTGTTTAGACACTTTAGAGTAATATGGAGGTCAGTTTCGTTAGCTTATAGTTCAGTTTTCTGTTTCAATGGGTATCATAGTTGCATTTCCCTGCCATTGATGTTAATAACTGAGACTGTTGATTGAAACTCATTATTTAACTCAACAAACAGTATAAAATAAAATTGTTTAGACATAAAGTGAGTTATTAAAATTAATAGTGTCGTTAATTTTTAATACAGTTTCAATATTTTTCGCTGAAAGTGATGTATCTTCTGATCGAACTTCGATAGAACATAAAAGTATATTTTTCTTGGTTTCTGAAATTTAAAATAGTAGTTAAAAATAAACAATCATTAGTTCACGAAACGGGAACTTCAATCTGCTTAGACCCATTTTTAATTAATTTACGGAAATTTACATAAAATGCTTAATCGTGAGGAAATTCCTATACTTTGTATAGAAGTACAGACTTAGTTTAAGCGATATATTACAGTTCTACTATGTAGATCGGTAGACGTAGCCCACTCTAACTATTGAGAGCTTTATCAAAGTACTAATTGACCGTTTCTCTGGAGATTCCTTTATTTGAAACATCCGGCCAGCAGCATCAGCCTATATCAAACAATCCCCGTAACACACTTTAAAAGCATTGTAACATAAACACATAACCGAGTTATCTATATTTAATTAGATATCAAACTAAGCGTAAACACTCACTGATTTCCGCCCTATATGATTGTAAAGTGAACTCATAATAATGTTATTGGAAATAGAATTAGACTCAATGACGCACTGTTTACCCAGTAATTGCCATTTATTCTGAAGTGACACTGTTTCGTAGTACCCCACAATAGCGATTGATGGCAGCACTGTATGGATCCTAACCATATGCTACTGATATATGAAATATGTTTGCAACAATCGAAGCATGAAAAGGTTGTATAAATATGCTATCATTCAATAACCTGACTTCATTTTCCAACAGAGAATGGCATTGTTTTGTTGTACTTGTAAAGTTGCATTAATATTTAATCAATAACAATTTGTCAGCTTAATGTACTGCCATGAGGCAAGGCGTTAAATTACGAAGGGTAGCCAACAAGTAATGGGAATTCTGTGGTGATTTATGGTTTGGAATAGCAAGCATAGCATTCTAACTTTTAGCAGCATGTAATGGGGTAGGTGTAAACTGCGGGTTTTAATGCATTGTAGAATCTGTTGTCACGCAATCATTTTTGTCGGAAATTAGAAATGTTCATTCCGTTAATAAACGATGTAATTTAGTAAAGAGTTCCTTGTATTAGGCTTAGTTTAATCTTTTTAACTGAAAATTCAAGTTTTTGTTTTACCTTGGAAAATTATAATATTGATAACTACCCATACTTGCTCGTTAAATAGTATGATATAGTATTTAAGACGCTCTTCTTGCTCTCTCCCTCTCTCACTTTTAAACGAACATTCTCCATTTTTCGGCAGGACATTTTAAAACTGCTAATTGCCTCATATTTCATACTATTTTTATATTATTTTCACGAAAACACATTTTCCCCGTATATTTATTTCCTAGAACCTTACGCTGTGTGGAACCCATTCTTGTCTATTTTAAAATTAATTTAAAGCCCATCATCCCCTTTTCAATAGCTGACGTAACTCAAGCAGAAGAACTGACCAATAGGATGGGAGAGAGCTGGCGAGCTTGCCCATTATGAATTGAGGACGCTAACAAAGGTGGCAATTGCTTTTTACGGTTATGGTTTCCTAGGAAAGGACATAGTTGAGCGTCCCATTAGTAACTCGTGGTGCTGATGAGGCTATTTGCACGAAAGTCACTTTTAGAAGCTGCTGCAGTGTCAATAGAGCTCGAGGAACAATACAACTTTGGATTATTAAAGTCTTTGTTTTGAGGAGCTTTTTGAGTCTTTCTTATTGTTGTTTCCAGCTTATCTTGATGGGAAAGGGTGGTGGGAAGATCACCTAGAAACAAGGGTGAAGGGTCGCATTAACACTGGTAGTGTCGAGTGTTGTGGAAGTAGCACAATTTAAGAAATAATTTTTTGTAGTTTAGTAGAATTTTTTCATGTTTTATTGTCGTCTTCGAAATTACTGAGATCATCTGCAGTTCTGTAGCAGCGAGAGAAAGGTCGAGAGGCGTAGAGAAGTTTCCGATTTGATGAACTCATTAGCACATTGCAAATACCAGAATTCTGTATAATGTACTCGTATCTGCATATACAAGTTTTAAGCAGTATATAATAAAGTAGATAGCATTTGTTACTTTCGATTATTATTAGTAAAGTTCTGCATTATAACCTCAAAACAGTCAACACGTTTAATTGACTCAAGGATAACAAAGTAGATATGCAGTAGCAATTCCATGGTAACTTAATCTTCTGCACTTTCCTCCTTCCTTCAACTACTCGCTCAAAACACCCCCCCCCCCTTCCACCACCCAGCCACCCCTGTACATCTTCCTATGTAGTACATATCCCCCACGTCCACCCACTCATCTACAATGTCAGCTCCTGTAACAGAGGCAACCTGCAAACCAAATGCACTTGACGAAATCTTGTATTATGCAAAGGCACGAAGGCATTAGCTACTAATTAACGGAACACAGTAACGTAACACAAATATTTATGCAGAATAGGAATGCTTTGGAAGAGATGCCGAGCGTATTTGGATGCGGAGAGATGTTGTGCAGATACGTGTCTTACCCTCCGACGACGACAGCGACAGGTAGTGTGATAAATAAGAGGTAGTTAGCAGAAGGACGGATTGGCGGGAGACGGATCTTTGATTTTGCGTGAAAGAGGAGCGAAACAATCTGATTGTTATCAGGAGAACAGGGTTGGGATGAAAGGAGATTGGAAAATTTGAGGGAAGAAATTCAAGTTGGTACTAATTTCATTTTTTAGCTGAATAAAACATGAATCATAATTTTATATTATAATAAATATAATTGTGATACAAAAACAAAGTCCTCTATGTTTGGAGTTGCTGAAAGTTAATATAATAATATGTACCACTACTATAATTACGATTCTTCTTCAGTATGTGGTTTAACAACATCAGTTTCAAGGAATATCTTTTTGTATCCGATGTGTAAAGAGCTTTCCAATATTGTGATTACCGTCTCAGGAACAATAACGTTTTATTTTAATTTTTAGGAATTATATAATACTGATCCAGCAGTAGGGAAAATCTAAGTGATAAGTTTAAAACTTCCAAAAAATATATTTCTATTGCTTTCATTCAAACTCGAAGTGACGAAAATTTTTCAGCTAATAAGAGAAACTTACACTGACGATTACATATCAGAAAATTGACTGTGATTCCCACTGTTTTATCACCAATTTACCATATAATACCCACCTTTTCTACATTCGATACAAATAGTGCGAATCGTGAGAGCAACTATATCGATCACCCCACTGCTCCAAAACCCATGTTTGCTATCCACCCCTGTTCTCCACCCCCTCCCTCACTGTATATACGTGTATAGTGGAGTGTTTGTCGTCATTATAATTGCTTCTATTGTTCCTCAGCCAAGAATGAAAAAGTCGTCTTAGGGAAGAAGATAGGGAAATGAGGCGTCAAGTTTGCCACGCGATTACTGACCTAAGATCACAAACAAGACAGATACACTTAGATAACGAGAAACGATAGTTTTGTTAAAGTTTAATTATTATGTTAAAAATGTGTTGCACATGCCTGAATATTATGCAGTACAGTGTTTCACTTTTTAAATGTTGTAACGACGGAATATTGCAATTAGTATGTAAAGTTAAAGTAATGTCTTACGGTATGAAATGGGAGGAAATGTCACGTGTGCGAGTAGGGGAGGGAGGGAAAGTGACAAAA
>JAQIWE010000167.1:0-28767 GCA_034698565.1 Campodea plusiochaeta
CTACTGAGCCCTATCTGCCCATTGGTTTTATATCAGAGTTTCCTTCTCCTAGATAGATTGCCGTCACCATGGCTACTTTTATTATTATTATTATTACAATAAAGATTCGTATTCTCCTATTAACAATCGCTTTACAATTAGAATAAAGGAAAAACATATATCAATAAATTTCTGAACACTTTAAGTAACAATAAGAGTGTTAGTACTGATCTTTAGTAATCAAACATTAGTGAGTATTGCTTACTTTTGTCTTAAAAATAAATGATGAGAAATTAATGCATTGAGTGTTAAAGTGGATTGGTGAGCAACTCAATTTCCCTGAGATAGTGAGGGTACTGAGAATACTAATTGGATCATTTATTTGATGTATGCGATATTGCTTACGCTGTAAAGTTTTTGTATATTTTAAGGTCGGTTGGTTTTAAATAATTATATCACTACTCCTGCGATGGTCCAGTAGAGCTAATATATCTTCATTTCGAATGATATTGATTGCACTTTAAAGATTCAAGATCTTTTCTCGGATGATGTTAATATGCCATTCCATTATATCTAGGCTTCGACATTATATCTCAGTTGTCAGTTTACTTCAGGAGGTTGAAGTGAGTAATCCTCCATTCTGATTTTGAACCGCAAATGTTCGGTTAATAGAAACCAGATATTTTCTTTGGACTTAAGAAATTACAATATTATTATAGTTGAACATTGTACCTTAGGTTCCAAATTTTTTTTAATTCATTTTACAACATAATAATAATACGCCAATTGGAAATATCATTGGTGTCTACCTCCTTTGCTCGCTGAGGAAGAGCTTTCTAACGTCATAATTATTTAGAAACACTTTACCATGAAATTATTTTTACTTTTTAAAATACAGTAGTAAAACATAATAAGTTAAAAAGTGATTTTTGAAGGTTAAGAATTTTATAGCATTGGGCTGTTATACTTGTGCATGCTGTATACTACACTTACATGGGTTTTGGACTGTTACTGTTAGAATACTTGTTTCTATAGTGTAAGTAAAGAAAAATGTGTTTACTGTTAAATTACTGTATCCCTGTATGGAGTAGATGCTTGGACAGTGAAAGACACATCGCAGAAAAAATTGAAGCATTTGAAAATTGAAATGTGAGTTTACAGACGTATTAAGAATGTATTGGGTGGATCATGTTATCAATTCCTCAGATGTTAATTGTATTAGAAAAAGAATTAGAAGAATTAACACAATAAACAGGAGGAAACTGCATTTCCTTAGTGATGGCCACATAATGAGAAATAAGCAACGATTTACAATTCTTCAACTAATTATTCAAGGAAAGTTCTGAGCAAGACGGATAGAGAATCATCATCATTATCGTCGATTATCATCGATCATCATCATTATCAGATATTATCATCAGAGGAATTAGTTTAAAAATCTCAAAATATGGAAAAAATAAATATGATGTTAGCCAACGTCCGGAACGAATTAGGCAGAAGATGAAAGAAAAGTAATGTCATGGCAAGATAAGTTAATCTGAAAATACCGGAAAATACAACCTGAGTTACATGTAAGAAAACTCTTGCACCAAGGTTAGTATGTCAATTCCTTTTCATTATTCCAATGTCACGCACCTTTTTAGGTTTTTACTAGAATAATCTTTAAAAATTCCTCTTCACCATGAACTTGAGTACTTGACTCCAACTTCAAATTAGCTGTGGAGCCATCAGCAATCACCTGCTTGCTTATAGTCCTAGTCGTTCTCTCTGTGTAAAGATTCATTAAATCACTATTTCTCCTACTACCATCGATTTGAGTCGCTACATAGCACTGTGCACTTGTACGACAACAAGTCATTACATCTTTATTTCGAAACAGGTACACTAGAGAGAGTATTTCACCTGGAAAGAAGCCAAAGAGTGATGCGCGCGCACTCTAGGAAAGAATTTACCATGGGTTATACTTCGCTACTACTTGCTAGTTGAGCTTCGGTCTCGCGATAGATCGAAAGTGAAGTTGTCATTTTGCAATGACAAGTGATTTGGGATACGGCATTTTATTTACGCGCGGAAATTTTAATCAGAATGTTGGATGGTTTTTGTGCGTTGGTAGTAACTGTTCAGGGAGAATAAGAAGTGTTTAACTGAATTAGAGTGATAATTAATTTGTGAGTGGTGTATTATGGTAACAGGTTTTTTAGGAAAATAGGTAAGTTGATTTAGCAATTCAAGAAAATGTGTCAAATGGCACACTTGACCCCAGGAAGTATATTATGTATATTTTGTTTGTCAAGAATTTGTTTTGTCAAATGGCACTTTCATATAAAAAAATGAAACACTTCATTAAAAGCATTTGACTTTGACAGAACTGTGTTAGCGTGTATATAAGAAGTATAAATAATAGCTTTTTATACTTTTTATGGAAAGGGGATAATAAATAATACTGGACCTCCTATTGAGCGAGAAGAATGTTTTGAAATAAAATTATATACAAACGTTTGAAGTTTGGATACAGCACCAAAATTTAAGAAATTCTGAAACTTTCAATAAACTTGCCGGTAAGTTAAACGTTAAACTTCTAATGTACTTCTCTTGAACGAAATTCAATTTTAACCACAAAATTATTTCTCGTGGCAATATTTCATCGTAGGAAGCCCGTTAATAAAGCAATCAAGTGAACTGTAATTCTGTGGGGCCTCTGTATATACTCGTTGGGTCTTCCTACTTTGGTAAACAGCAGAGCGAAGTGGATTAAGAACCGCATAATCCCGCGTGGGGGGATTCACAAATGAAATGATAATACTTTAAGCTATGAAAATTAATATATATTAAGTGTTGATGCGGGAAAAAAACGTTTTCCTTCAAAGGAAATGCATTTTTATAGCGGAGATGAGAAAGAAAAAAGATTCCGTCGTTCATTTCAACTCAAGAGTATACGAAGCGGGATATGCCCGACAGTCAAACAAGAGAGAGGTTTTTTCTTCGCTGCTGGGAAGATAGCTGGTAATGTAATACAGACGAAAGTCTCTCCAGAAAGAAATTAGTCGGTAAATACTTGAGTTTATAGTATGTAAGTTTATAACGTAGAAAAGATTCTCTCATACAAGCTGCTGTATAACAGTACAGGAGAGGTAACGTATATGGACTTGGAAAAGGTTAGGATTTTGTTGTATCTTGTTTAACTAGTGTGACATAATTATGATCGTTCAAATAAGGATAACGGTAGCAGTAATATGATATAAAGTACACTACGTCATCATGGTCCAAACTGTAATAATTACGCTAATAAAATTCACCATAATTATTATCTTTTGAAGAAGTTTAATTACTTCAAAGTATGAGGGATACTGAAAATGTTACGTTCATTGGTACTTATAGTATGTTTCAACTTGATAGTGGGCATGGGTTCTACAAGCAACAAAAGTTAGTTTCAATGTTACTTTATTCTAGATTAAATTTAAGCAATGGATACAAGTATAGTGGGTTCATAAATTTATGAGCTACTGGCCAAATTTTGGTAGGGCAATATGACTATAATTTTCTCAAATTTTGGCAATTTAACAAAATATTGTCAGCTTTTTTTTTGTTCAGAATGTTGTTTCGTGCATTAAATCGGTAAGTGCTAGGTGTTCAGTTGTTCACATTGTATGGAAAAACATTAAAAAGAATTGACCTCTCGGGAGCAATAGTGTGAAAGTTAGCAGGATAGAACGGTTAGGTGCTTAGGATTACAGACTCCGATATGGAGGATCCCTCTGTTCCCATTCATAAAACGAAGTGAAATGCCAGCATACAAGTGGATGAATTGTAAGTCATTAATAAGGATTCAAAACTTTCGAGTTTATTCAGAGTGTACGAATACAGCTTCGTATAATAAAACTTGCTGAGAGTTGAATGTATGAAATAGGAGGAAATAAGACTACCTGCTGTTTTCAGTTATTTGATACATTCTGTGGCCAATTTCCAAAATGGATAACACTTCTCCGGTTATTTCTAAATATTGACTAATATGATATGGCGTCGGTTTTATTGCTGAATAACTAATACAATGCATGCAGTTTGGTGGAATTCTAAATGTTTTATGTTCGAACTTCGCAATACTCTTCTGTTGTATATTCCCATTGGATATAGGATACATTTACGAACCTATAACATTTCCAAGTATTATTCAATTCTGACTACCAAGCAAAACATTTTTACTAGCATATTTAATATCATAATATCACGGCAACACCAAGATATGTGGAACTTGCTGAAATATCGAGATACCGTAGCACTTCGAAGTATAAGATACCATAACGGAATACTAATTTGTAATCATTCCACATAATAAAAAGTTATTTCCTTTTATAAAAATAACTTTATAATTTCAAATTAATTATATTTTTAAAATGATTTGAACGAATTTTTGAATAATCACAAACTTATTTTTTCAGAGACAGCTGTCATATGAAATATAGTAATTTTTAAGCTGATTAGTAATTCTACTCGGTACAGCGAGAATGAAAGACTTTGTTTATTTTTTTATAATAAATTGCTGCTTCGTCACAAGGAACAGATCTAAATTTTTGTAATTTGCCTAAAAACATGAAAACCAAACAGTGAATCATGTATGATCATTTCAGTTTCTTAAGCTTACATATACCTACTTTCACAGCACGTATTTGCAAATATATAAACAGTAACTAATTGGTTTCGTCTTTCTTATCAAAACAGACATTCATCTTTAGAACCCCAAGTAAGTGTTATCCTTTCCTTATAACTGCATCTCCTTTGAAGTATCCGGTCACTTCATACTTTACTTCTATGTAGTTTATTCTTAAGATGAAACATGGTTTAAAAGGTAAACATGAATGTAACCCACATAGATACCACTTCTTGGCCACCATTCAGCGTACGCACTCCTACCTTTCGCAGTGAGTAAGGCAGGGGAAAATGTGAGAAGTTTTGAAAGATGTGATGTTTTGTGTATATTTTTGCGGAGAAAAAGTGTCAAGTGTTTGAAGGGAAATATGGTAGCGAACAATTCATGCGTTAGAATTGGGTGAACGGCAAGTTAGTTCAGCACGAATGGTGAATTATAGTGCGCAACGTAAGTGTATACTCGAGAGAGGTAGAAAAATTACACTTGACTGCATAATCATATTACTGCAGGTACATGGATTTGTAAAATATGATCTATATTATTTTTCATATTATGGGTTACATTATTTGTGAATTGAATTCGTACGGCATCTGCAGCAGTCAATTGAGAAGCAATATACAACTGTGCTTAATTTGTTGTCTATATATAGACAGGGTCACATAATATTATGATCATTTGATTTCATTTTCCCAAATAAATTCATTACATAACACACAATGATTAAATGATAGTAATTTTTCATAACCAAATGTCCAATAGATTAGGAATTTTATTTGATAAAAAAAAAAGTTATTTCCATTATAATTCTGCTAGGACTAAATACTGTAATAAGAAAAACTAACAAGTCATTTTTTTTAGAAATGTGAATTTTTTTATAAGCAAAGAGTGGAAAATAGAAAGTGTAATTTTTTGAAAGAATAAACATACGTATATTTATAAACGTATAAACATTATGTTTACAAGATCCATTTACAAAATAAATCTCAACCTTCCAAGGAATTGACAAACGACTTCCGAAACACTCACACTCGAAGAAAAATAATAATCAGATAACCCACTGACACCCTACCAGTCACACCTATACACAGACTCCCCCCTTCACATCCCTACAGTGTATTTCTCCCATTGCTCCCTCCCTACGATTAGATAAGAAGTGTTCATTTCATCTCCCATGTAATTCCATGCAAACCTAACTTATCGACCCCTCAATGTCGATGTGCAGATAACATCATCGATGGGCGGTATATATAAGAGGTAGCTGCAGCACGAGAGGTACCATGCTCATAGGCAAAGAGTGAGAGAAGAGAGCAAAGAAATGAATTCATTATTTTATAATTGCTGGTATTATGAGTTAAAGTGAAGGATGGATAGGTTGACGGAGTTCAAGGGGAGTGGCACTATACTGTAACTGCTCAGGAGATTTTAGAGATTGGGGAGATTGCAGATTACAGTACTCTATAGAGGGATTGTTTTGAAGGTGTGATGAGGTTAACTTATTTGCACAGATTTTCTTCGAAAACTTTCTGTTGACGAGAATTCCTATAATGTTTTTTAGTTTAAAAAAATCGCTTTTTGGTCAATGTGTTATTTCAAAAATATCAATTTCTGTAATGAAGTTATGTAGGGAATTGATCATCTAAACCCACGTTATCTAGTTATGTTCACTATATTCCTACAAACGTGAGTAAAGTTACTAATTTCAAATATATTCGTAAATTATCTAAATAGGTAACAATACTATATATACTTGAAAAATTAAGAAAAGCATACAGTACCCTATAAAAATAACATTCCCTGTACGGAGGAGTAAAAATCCATTCTACTTTTTTCGGTCAAGTTAAAAGTCAGTATTTCAGTGGGCTACAGGTGACTCTTCGCGAACATTGGAGATACAATCTGGTGCTGCTATAATACAATCTAAAATAATTATCACACTCGTTGGTATTAAAACTTAACTAAAAAAAAAAAATTCATTTTTTCATTCCAAGAGGATATTATAGGATTGCAAAGAGTACAAACCCAATGGTACTTAAAGTAATTTGAACACCATAATCGCTCAGTTCCCTAAACTATTGTTTTGTCTTTCAGTGTTAATTAGCAATTTATTATACTAAACGGGAACAATGTAACGTGTTAATTAATAACATGGGATAAAATGCAAATAATTGTTTTATATATTTATCGATAAACAAAAAAACCATTTCTATGCTCAATGTAACTGTTTAACGACTTTAAAGTTTTGGAAATGTACTTTAGTTCATCATCAGACTGATCAATAGATAAGAATGTTAGGGAGATCACGTTTCTTATAAAGTGCTCAAGCAAAATCATTCTCTATTCTTTCCCAATATACGAATGGCATTTGTCATGGGAGTTATTTCTTTTTGGGTAGAAAGTTACGAATTCTCTATCGAGAGCACTGTTTAGTTTCTGATTCCCTCATTAGATTATTTATGATATAACCGAAACTGATATTTTCCTGTAACAATATTGATAATTTTATTAATGTACCGCTGATATTTCCAGTTTAGTTCTTGAAATAAATTTACGAAAACACTAATTTTAACGTTATCCAGAAAAGTTTCGGAAAACATAGTAATATATTGACTAATTGTCCCCCCCCCCATATAAGTTAGTCCATTTATTATGTAATATCGGAGTTCTGATTCTGACGTTACTTTCCAGGTCTTTTCCAATGTAAGTTTTTGAATGACAATCTGGACAGAGAAATTGAGAGAATTGCTATTCAAGTTTTCATTGAATCGATCATTATTTGTTTTCTATTATGAATACCATGAATTCATTGAAGAAAGCTAAAATTGATTATATAATAAATATGGCAAAGTATTTTCAAAACTTGTAATCTCTAAAACAGATTAAGTAGTTTTAAAGGAGTATTTTTTCACAGCGGGAATAATCTTTTCCAAGGCAGCTTAACAGTCTCTTGGAAAAACGAATACAATAGAGAACCAAGAAAGTAAAACGGCTTATGTTTGTTGGAAAAGATTATTCCAGCTGTGAAAAAATACTCCCTTAACGGAATTTAGCAATAATCTATATTATAACACAATTGCTGTTTTAATATCAAAAACGTTCGCAATAAAGTGTTATTGATGTCTTCAAATATCGTGTGAAATCTCGAACAGTTGATGTCAATATAGAATTGATGGTCTATTATACCATTGAAAATGTATTAATGCATTGATTCATTTCAGTTTATATAATGAGTTTTATACATTTTACCTATGATCTATGTTGTTGAAAGCATGCTCTCAGAAGGTTAAAGGGCAGCTTTCATTTACTTTTTATTTTATATCCAAATTGTGCATATTTCTAATACGAAATGAGACAAAATATAATTATATTTACTAAGCTAATAACGTCAGTGAAAGGACCGATAGCATGTATAGTCAACCGTTATTTTCACGAACAACATTTTCTGTATTTTAGTACTAATGAAGTTAAGAGGGGAAGGTACCCAATGGGAAATGCCGAATGGTTGATTCTGTATAAGCAAGGAGATGAAAACGATTTCAAAATTCTGTAAAATGGGAACTTTTGGAAACTACGGCATACACCATCAATCCATCATGTTGTATGTTTATGCATAATTAGTTTTGAGAATGACAACTAAATTTAGGTCCTGACAAATTATGTAAAAAACTTGTTTTTGACAAGACTTTGGGTAGATATCTTTATATTTCAAAATTTACGATAATATTGAAAAGAAACAAAACTGTCAAAATCAAACCCATTTTCCTGCAAGTCATATACCATGACTTTGCTTAAAATAAGAATGAGTTTAATTTAAATTAACTTTATGGGAATCCACATGTACTTGATGGAGAAACAAATGTGGGAGTTGCTACTGATTATTTTCAATGGTAGAAACATTCTCAGTAAACCTTATTTCACATTCATACAATTTATTTCCTGTTCATACTACTGCAGGAAATTAATCTTAAGCCGATAGTGGGACGGGAAATAAAATTCAATAATTTTTTCTAGTTATAAATTTATTTTTAGAAAAGTAGACCTACTGTAATCTGTAGACTGCAATTATAACTCACGTTGACAAGATGTCATAAGGAAGTTAATAAGTTATTACATTTAATTATTTCTTTGGAGAAAAAGTAATAATAAGTAATATGATAGAGGAATGGGGGGAGGGGAGGGGGAGGATTTGTGAGAGAATTTGTTGACAGCAGTTCCAGGATGGGAGAACGCAAGATTTAATTACTATGGTTTTAATATAAAATATAGGTTCTATACAACAAAGATTACAAATTAAAACTAAAATGAACCAAAAAATATCGTAAATAATAATAAAAAAACCGGAGAGGAACAATTCAATAATCTCAATTCTCGTATCTCAATCCAACTAACCCGAAGCTAAAGGAAAATTATTCCTATCGCCTGTCATGAACTATATGAACTAACATTATGTATACCATATTCCTTATTACTATATAATAGTTAACTAAACTTTCCACATTTTTGTGTTTCATGTTAATATTATATTTTTCCATTCTTTGATAGTTTTATTTTTTCCTTTTGATATAGCGATTTATAATCATTAAAACTGCATTCATACGATTTCCGTACTTATTAAATTGATAATAATAATAATAATAATAATAATAAAGGCTCATTTCGTTACTAATCAGAGCCCACCCCATCTTGAAGTTTGCGGGAAGTCCGAGGACAAGGACGTTATATACAGCTCTATCACATTACAGATTACACACCAGTCATTATTTTATTCTTTATGTGAAAACATGAAACATTGTTGTTACATAATCGTATGGGACATTATAACCGTGAGACATGCGACCATTACTTCAATACAACTGTAACCAATGGCTACTCAAGTGACAACCATGTTAATGCCGAGTGTGACCAACATTTGGGAACAGCCATCGTAGGATCGTAAAAAGAGAGGGGGTGCTTTTATTAGGTGTAACCTAAAACATCAAATATGTTCTGTTTTATAATATCTTTTATAATATAGCAAAGTGACAGAAAAAGTTTATTTTTCAGTCGAATCTGCTGTGAACAAGTTAAAATTCTCAAATAAAATGTTGAACATTTCTGTTGCATTATATTTAAAGTTATGATAATATTATTAAATTGTTAAAAATGCATATAAATAACATAATATTATATATCATTAATATCAGAAATTTTCTCGCTTTAATATATTGGTTCTATTGTTTCTACCCATTCAGTGTAACATAACAAAGTGCGTTAATTCTGATATTTTTTGCCTATATCATTTGAGATTTTTGTTCTTTGACATATTTTTGAAACAATTTAATTGTTATACTATGTCTATTTTGAAAACCATCCCGATACAAATTCTTATTTACGGCCTTAAGTCCATCTGTCTCTCCACGGGAATATCGAATCTGTTTCATTACTGTGTTGGTCACGAACCAAATCTCACCACATGAATTGTAAGAGTGGAAAGAAAACAACCATTAACCACGACGTCCTACCAGAAGAAAAAGGAAATTGACAAAAACAAAGAAACGCGTTCCAACTTCTTATTGTTCTTTCTTTACTGTCTCTGTGGAATTTTCGATTTGGTGCAGTTGGTAGCCGTTCTTCTCTCTCGGCACTCAATCATCACTAGAAGCAGGTGGCACTCCTGACGCTACTGTAAATATAAAAAAGAAAATTGGCAGGAGCCATTTTGAATTGGCGATAGAAAAGCTGAGAGCCATTTTGTTTCCAAGGGTGACAGATCAGAGTGGTTCAAAGAGAAAGTGTTTGCATAAAAACTATTCACTTTAATACTGTTAACTAGAGTACCTGCAAAGAATAGCACAGCATCATCCATAGGACGGTACGTGAATGCAATATGATAATCGTGGATGAAACAGCAATTTTTTCCGTAAGAAATACAGTATTAAATTTTACATAATCTATTGGATAACCAAATTTCTGTGAACGTTGGTACTTTAGAATTTTAATAATGATGTAGAAGCACAACATTTTTCATTAATATAATTATTCCATAATTATACTGAATATTTTGATAACAAAACGACAAAAAAAGCGAGGACGACGTTTTTGAAAATGCAAAACAACTATGCTCTATCTATCAGATTATCGCGACGTCATATTTTTTTTGAAATGCTTGTAATCTTTATTTTTCCTCCATATTATATTTACACGTACAACATAGGAACTTGTAATATCTTCAAAGAATATTAACAAGAACAACCTATTTTTATTAACAACCCCCTACTGTTTCAATATTAGTCAAAGACTCGATATTAATTTTTTGCTATAAAATATACCTCTATTTTAACAGCATGTAAAAGACATTAAATTTAACAGCATAATTATGTTCTATTGCCCCTTTTCCCATCATTCTGGGACTTTAAAGGAAAATATGAAATTTAATTAAGATGCCTAAAGATATTTATTTTATGCTTTATCTGCTCTTTCAGTATCTAAAATTTCATATCGTCATAAGAAATCCAATTACGATAGGAAAAAGCATCAACATTTCGAAAAGTGAAGGAAAAAAACAACATCTCGTATACTGCTAGTCCTTTACTTTCAAGTCGTTCAATTAAAATCCTGCGCCTGCCTCTCTTAATGGAGCTCTGTGTATATACAAGCACGGTTAACCATCCCATCTTTTTTTCTGTAAAGGAAATACACAGCAACCACTCTTTCCACTTTTAATATTCCCTCGCCATAAATCGCCTTTTATTTAAAAAGGATGAAACACAACTGAATGAAATTCCCTTCTCATCGTACTGTCGCTTAGGTCCTTCTTCCACTTGCCATTCCTTTGTCTGCTGAAGGCGAAAAAGAGCGGGAAAGGTGTTTTTCCCCCTTTCGTCGTTTCGTGGGCGCTTGCATGCGAATGAAAGATATTTCTCTGGCCCGCCCTCTCCACTGCTATATATTCTCTCCTATTTTTGACGTATTACTGCACTGCCTCCCCGTAAACTTGCAGGAATTAGGGGGAGAAAGTATACACAGTCGAAACAAGGTGGGCAAAAGTGAACATCATTCTTTCTAACAAGAGGCTTTTTGTAATAGTGCTTGTTCTGGGATTCTGTGTTTTAGTCAAGGCTGTGAAATGATTTTAAAGCTGAAGATTTATGATCTGGTACGTTCGTACCACGAAAAAGTAGGAAAGAAATTGAAGAAAACGCTTTCGTAAATGTTTTGGGAAATTCGAGCGATACCGAATATTTTAAATGTATTGTTATTTACATTATGTTTATTGTAAATGCTCATATTTATGTCACTTCTGTTTAAGAGTACAAAGTCCGTTACTATTGTTAAGCTAGTAGTAGGAATATAAATTTCAATTTTCAACCAAAATTGTTCAATTGCTAAAGCTATAATGATATACTTCAAATATGATTTGAAACTACTGTTCGTCCTTGCAGAAAAAAAATTGTCAATGATTATCTACATCGGATTACCCTATTGCAAAATCAAAGTAATAATAATGTACTGAATTAAAATATAAATTGCGTTTGTAGTGACGTGCACGCTTCCACGTATTATGTGTATATCTCAACTCTATTTTGTAGAACAAAAATACTTGTAAGTTTATTTAACAACACTGCATAATTTTGTAGCAACATGCATAATTTATGTGATGCAGTACTTCCACACCCTTTTATTCTATACCTCTAAAGCAAACAATTGTTTCTAGCATACTGTAGGCTGTACATCTTTACTTACTACAATACCTCAGCACTAGTACTTAGCCTACTGTTAGAAAATAATTCATTTTCCATAATGCATGCGTTTTCCCTTCTCGCTCTAAAAACTATTCCAGCAGCGGCATTTAAAGCTGTTGCTTTGTAAATGTTTAATTATGGGATACAGCAGTGGTACATTGTTCCCTCTCAAACAAAGGTGGTTAAAATTAATTTGCACCCGTCTTATTACGCAGAAGTATACAGTGCGTAAGCAAATCTCGACGCTTAGAATAGCGCAACAAAGACTCTCAATTAGGGAATCAATGTGCGATGTTGTTGCCATAGTAAGGAAATAATAGGACAGTGAAGATGAAATGTAGTTGAATTTGCTTGATGAAAAGTAATTGACGAGATTTTTTTTATTATTTTTTAGAACAATTATCCAGTGTTTATTCAGTCAAGTGCTGCATCCTAGTTTACTGAAATTTAACAGTCTGTTCTACCATTTATAATTGGAAACTTCGATGCTGAAAATAATAATCTAAAAAAAAATGATGCAATCGACTTTATATTTATTTAAAGAAAGTTGTCTAATGAACTCTCCATATATTAAAATAAATAGTTTTATAAATTCACAATTATCATGTTTTTCTGTAATTCACATTGTGTATCTGTCGTGTACCCAAGACATCGTTTGTTGTACCCTTTTTCTATTTGACATGAAAACTACAAAAAAAAAATTAATAGCTTGAGTTTATGGTAATAGATGGATTCGAAAAGTAATAAATCATTAATATTCCATGTCCTTAAAAAGCATCCAGAACTATGTTTGCACCTAACTTTCTTTGTTCGTTATGTACAGTATACATACGTGTGGATATTGAAAAGCGTTTTTCTCTTCAACTGAAAAAACGCATTAAAAGCTAATGTGTTTCGCTTGGACAATATTTGCACAATTTTTATTTACATGAATTGAATCAATAAAGTACACACTGTTGGGTTAAAGTGTTTTTGCTGCTTTTTTGAGGTTAAGAGTTTGGAACATGGGAAAAAGTTTTCTAGTTTGGTCGAAGTGGTTATGAAAAGGGGTACCAGAATAAATATAGGGAAATGAAGATAAAAAATTTCATCTAATTAAGAAATTATTTTCAATAAAAATGTTATAGTTAATTTATTATGTCGAAAGTAATGGTATATTGGGTAATGGTTTGAGTCTCAAAATATATAAATTTGTCAAAGAAAATCATGTGACTGTAATATCGTATTATTATAGGTTTACGAAATGCGATAATCTAGTTGTGTAAAAACCAGCTTCTGGTTTTTACTACTGCTGGAGTTATTGTTTTGGCTTCAACGATTTCAAATAACATACAGTATGTGAAACTGATCTACAAAAGTTGGCACCGAAGTAACATGTTATTTAAAGTGCTGCTAACTGACGCTTTGTCATAATTATGTTAGATCTCCATCATTTGTTCTGTAACACGGCATACTCACTACGTCACTATCATATGAAACTACACTTCATGTACAGAGGGACCGCACCAATCTTACTTTTGCTGTGTAAGTTGTTAACTCAATCTGCACCCTGCATTCAGCTCACGCTTTCTCACAGCAAATTGTCAACAGTACTTTTAAAATCGCCTTCTATTACAGTAAATTTCTTTTTATTATTATATCCTGTATGAAACTGCATGAAGGAGAATTCAGTCGTATGAGTGTGATAAAGTTATGCAAAAATTAGGAGTTTGCTGTGGTCGAGTTTTTTTATTTTGAAAAATTTATTGTCCTTTCCCTAATTCCATTGATGCAGTAGAAGATTCTCTCCCATTTAGTTATCAGAATTCTCCGTAAAGTCAATAACGTTCATTTTTAATTTCACACTTCGTGTAGCACATAGAATTTTATCAGTTTCTAACAGGAGTGAATATCTAATAACAAGTTTTTACGTTTCTTGCAGTGTTGTAATAATAATTACAATATCAAAACAATGCATTTTATGTTCGAGATCTGAAGATAGGCAGCAGGAGAGCTGGACTTCTTTTCCGTTGAATTCTATGCTACTCATAGATGAAAATAATGATTTACAAAAGTATTAGCAACAGAGCTTGAAAATGTGATATACTTACAATCAATCAATTTATCGAATATCAATCGCTACATAGTTTCCGCTCATTATCTTGAATTTCTAGATTTCTGGATATAATTGTATTCATTTTTACTTTTAACCAAAGCATAACTTACCATTATAATTGTTGTCTTTCCAATATTTTACCACTTCTTAGCTGCCAAAATAATTGCCAATATATTGCTGTTTGATTCTGTATGAGAAACGAATTAAGATGATCCTGCACCTTTGATCTAACTAAATAAAAGAGCAATGCCTGTGAAGTAATGGCAGCCTAGAAAGGAAAGAGGAGCGGGGCTAAAGGCCGTTTCCTCCTCTTCCCGTAGATACCATCGATCCAACGCCGATTAATATCAATTATGGACGAGTAGTGCATGTCAATTACCTTTCTTTCGTGGCGCCAAAACTCTTTTTTTCAATGGCGGCGGCTACCGGAAGTTTATAAGATGGCTCGGTGACAAATGGAGCGTGCCGAATGGGTTTTTGCCATTCCGATAATATCACGGTTCGTTTGCTGATCGTTTGTTACACTAGAAACAGTACAATAAATGCTTAATCCGTGAAATAAGTAGAGAGTCGTTTGGTTAATTAAAGAACAAGTTGTTCATGATTGCAGTTGTTTCCAGAAATGGCGGGTTTTTCATGTATTTGGCGAAATTATCGGTAATTCTTCATGCTATAGTATAGTTGCATTGTGCTGAAGGAGTAGATATGTACTAAAGAATTTCACAATTTGGAAAATTAAAAAAAAATTGTTGCAATTTGGAAATCACAATGACGTAGTTCTTTAATAATCACGACGAAAATTCCAACTTATCGTGCTCATTAATGTTAAATGGGAACTAATGCATTAATGTGTCGTCATGTGACATGAATTTATCAAAAAAGAGCTGAATGTCAGATTGCTCCAAGATTTCTGTAATGTTTTGATTTCAGTCTTCCTTTACTTTTTGTGAGTGAAGCATTGCATGTTAACCTCTATGTGTTTTCTTAGTTTTTTGCAGTTCCATTAGCTGAAGTCGATTATAATAAAAATATGGAAACCCAAAAAAAGAAGTTTTGAGTAAGTAACCATAAAACCCACTATCCACTCCACTCGTAACATAATTATGTCTAGTTTCTACATAGTAATTATATTATTGACTCTTGCTTGTCAGTTACAAGAATTCAGCAAATTTGCTTTTCTGTCCATTGTTTCCGATATGATATAATGCAAAATTGTTATAATCACACTCAACATATAGTTTCATAATGACATGAACATAAACATGAGTAATGCATGACAAATTAGCATAATTTACGAGCATCAAGTCTCTGTAATAAATGAAATTGTTTTCAACATGTCCAATTATGCTGTGCTGTAATATTGACATACCCAGTTAAGACTAGTACACCTCTTAGTGAGGGCACTTTCGAGGTAATACTGTAACATTTGATACTATCTCGTTTCTTACGACTGACAAGTAAATTAAAAGTGATATATAAACTTAAAGCTCCGGATGACGCTGTTGTTGTAAAAATGGCGGCCACTCTCTTTCCCTCAATAGCATACAATTAAGTTTTACGAGCGGCGGCAATTACGAGAGTAATTGTTATAATCCGTAGTGTAGTGGTATCGTCCAAATTACATAATTCGAACTTTACGGCGGTAATAAGCTCTTCATTTGGCCAATCAAGTACACGAAAAGATAACGTTTTTCGACGCGGCAGCCGAGAGAATGACTGAATTTAGCGCGGGGGCGACATCTTTGTAGTGTTTGTAAATAATAGAGTTGCTTTTGTGACATGATGGAGACGTGGTTAGCGTGATAACATTGAGTGGTATTTGGTAGCGGTTGAGAAATTGGAATAGGGGTGCCACAGTAATATGCTGGGACTAGTGAACTAATGTTTGGGATCTGCACTACTTTGATCCAGTTTACAGTTTTTGCTTTCTTTGAGGAAGACCCCGTGGTTCAAGTTTGATAATATTACAAATGCATACTGAAACATATAAATTTTGCAGTCTTGTACATTCATGAAACTATTTGTCTTCATAGAGACTAATTGGTTGATCAGCATATTGCATAATTTAACAACATTCGAGGAAGACTTCATGTCTGTTAAGATATTTAGAATCAGCATTTCAGGACTAAACAACACTGAGGAGCTTGGCTATATTCTGTAATAACGTAACAATAAAGCACTTACTCTTCCAAAGACTTTTGGCTGACATCGTTATAAAGCTAATTTAGGTTAGCTTGGGTTTAATGGAATCTAGTTAAACTATAATTTTGTACTACATCATGTTAATTGGTTCTATGAGTTTTGAAATAACATTAGGAAAAATATATTATACAGTACCTCCTGCTGTAGTACTCTGGAGATTTCTATATCAATACAGAGCTAAATTATGAAATTGGACTCTCTATAGTCAGACTTTTTTGTTACGTTATAATCATATTGTTATGCATATTGAAACACTGTAATACAATTTCAAGATAATTTAATTATAAAAATGGTGAAAGAAAAAAGTCATTCGGTTTCTATTAATCAGTATCTCTCTTAATTGAATTTTAATTGTTTGCATGTATTCAAAAATTCGAAAGTAACGGCATTGAAAACTACGAAATAGTTTATGAATAAAAATAGAATTAGTGAATGTTTATAAAGTACTTAGAATTTACATACTGGTTAGAGGCTGTTTCACTGAAAAAGGTAAATAACGCAGGAAATTTCCATTATTGAAAACCTAATATGTAGCTGTATAGACTTAAATATTCTGACGTTTCCTTCCACGAGTAATAAATCTGTCTAAGGAATGGTGAGTATTTGACTAATTAGGAAGTTGGAATTTGAAGATTTTTCTGGAATCGACGATACAACAATTCATCAGTAATTTATTATGTTACATAAATGTAGAAAATGTTAATGTATGAATCTGAGAGATTATATAGCCATGAGTTACAGAATAATATACATAAAATAGCAATACATCTTTTAACAAATATTTGAAAATTCGGCTATACCATCCCGTTATATCACATGAAGGAACTAAGAAATGCTTTCTTGACCCAACATAGATATGCAGCAGATGGTGTGATCCCACATCCTGCTTACCCCCAGTAAGGATTTTCGCTCCCGTGGTATTCATTTAAATGGGAGTGGGTGAAACACTGGAGTCTTTTTGAAAGTTTTGCAGCGCCTAAAATAAATAATTTCACGTCAATTTGGATGAGTCATGTATACCTCCTGCGCCACAGTCTGATACCGAACAACCAGGCTATAGTAATTGCTAATACAAAGTAACGATTTCACTGTTGTCAAAAATTACTCGGAAGTAACAAAATATTACACTCAGTATTAAAAAATTTGATAGTTCTATTAGAATTTAATTTTCGTAAACCAATCCAACCTTCAAACAATTTCACATGTGGTAGATTAAAAATATAATACAATTTTTCTTCTTAAATTCCACGTATTTTGAAATTTAATGATCAAGTTTCATATTGCAACCCTGAACCAGGATATACGCTGGTCAGTCATTCTATATCAGCCCCCACCAGTTTGATGCGCTGGCAAAGTAAGCAAGAATATCCCTTCTAAATATGACCACATTATTGACAAAAGTAATTAATTGTTAGCTGACAAGTATTTATCTGACCATTTCGTAAACTGGGTTGTAGGAATCTGGGTTTATAATATTAAATTTCGAATGCTATACAGTAACTCATATCTTTAGACAGTTTACTTAGTTCCTAACAAAACATTGTATAGATCACTTTGTAAATTGTAAGTATAAAGTTTGAACAATGTGACGACGAAAAAAGCTTCTGTTCTCATGAAAAGTAAACGAGACAGTATCAGGACATTAAACATGCAAGTTTCGATGTTTTTATTATTATTATAAGTTATAGGAAAGTTTTGTGGAGTCTAATGTCTGTGCTTTTCCGTGATGTAGTAAACGGATTTTTCAAAAATCAATATCACGAATATATACTTGACGATCTGATAGGGAGGTTTTTACCTTTTGACAAGTTTGAATTTTATGACAGATTTGATAAATTGTCACAAATATAGATTCTACAGTAATGTTAGTGTATTCGAGAGCAGATCATTGATTATTGATAAATTGATTGAAATAGGTTTTGAATTTTATGTGAATAGAATTATGTCTGAAAACTTGTTATGTTCTTTTCTTATTTCAATTATTGTATGTAATTTACGTCATTTCGATTATTCGATTGGTAATATAATTATTATCAATCGAAACAATGGTTTAAAGTTGTATTATACAGATAAGAAAAATAATAAATACTTTTAAATAAAATATACAATAGGCCTTATCATAATTGTACAGTGTGCAAGCATGATTTAGTAGCATGGAGAATGCCAGCACTGAATAATGACGGTATAATGAGTAATATAACATTATATTAATAATATTATATTGAACCCTTTTGACAATGGGAAATAAGGAATCAAGATTTTCTCTAAAATATTACAAGTTGAATAACTTCACAACATAATTATGTAATTAAGCATAACAAGTACAGTACACGCCAAATTATTAGCAAATTCCTTGATGAAATAAAAAAATTCAAACAGGATAAAAACAGTAATTGGATTTATTAGTGCGAACACAATTATTGAGTAAAATATATTGTCCAATACCACAGCAATAACCCTTAAACTTTGTTATTACTGTACTAATGCTATAAACTATTCTATCAACAGTATAGATTCTCTGTATAGCGATATAAATCTATACAACACACTCATATTATCATTTATTCATAATAATTTCCGTTTCTGCTCATTTCTTACTTCCGGCGCAAGCGAATCTGACTACAGTATAAAACCATCGCTTCAACGATCCTAATAAATAAGTTATTGATGTACATATATGCCATAATATTAGTCTACTGGGAAAATGACAGCGTTTTACTCGATAATTATGGATCCGCATAACGCAGAGACGATCTGGCGGGCCAGTTTATATATATAATACGAAAGTTGGTCGAATTCACGCACGCAATTCATTCAATTGAAAAACATGAATTTCACTTATTTCATGAGAATAGGTTATGTGGAACGATTTCATGGTCTTTTTGGGATTACTAGGTTTAGAATGATATTCCTCATTGTGTATGCAGAATGCTGTCTCCGGCTTTGCTGCTGCTTCGATTAAACAGAAAGGGATCTCTCGTTGGCTTGCATAAATGTCGATTTTTTGCAATGCAGACAATGCGGAAAAATATTTAATTTGGGTTTTTACGTTGGGAGTGGAGTCGTTTTATTTTTATTGTTATTTAATGCTTTTTTTCTGATTGAATAAAAGAACCTGATGGATATTCCTTTCTTGAAAGAAAACGTTAATAATAAAAAAGTAAACAGAAATCAATGAAGTCCTGCTGTGCTACTATTAAATGAAAATAAAAATGCAGTATGTATATTTGTTATCATTATGACTTTCCGCCATGTATATTTTGTTTATAGTTGACATAGATTATGAAAATTACCTATACAGTAAAATTATTCAAGGTTTACAACAAAAAGTGATAAGAATTTAGAGAGCTTAATGGATTATCATCCTGTGAGTTTGGTTTAACTTAATGTAGGCTATTATCAATTTTAAAATTTATATTTCATATTAAGTATAGTTTCATCGATGGATATGCTACCATAGTAATAAATTCGTTTGTTACAATATTACGTATGATAAAATTAACCAATATTGTATTAAATACTGGTATGATAAAATTAACGTTTCTGGAATATTATATTGAAGCACAATTATTGCGACTTTTTACATTTATCTAACGATATACATAACAGGAAACTTGTATCTGAATCCCCATTCTTTTTAATTAGAGGCAATGTTATCAATATACGGTATAAATTATGTAAATTTTAATACCAGCACAAATCATAACCAAATAAAGCCCATCGATTTGACTTTCGTGACTTCCCAAATGTTTCAGTGAAGATTTTATTTCCATGTTTTCTCACCTGACATTTACAGCATGCATTGCATGTATTACTTTTTGTAGTTAGTTGCAGGATCAGACGTTGTTTTAATTTTATTTCAGTTATTGTGAAATACTGGTCTGTATGCATCCATTCTCTAAAATGATTTGCTCGATATATTGAACTACAGGAATATAATCACATATAGACAAGATGTGATTTTAATTAATTACTTTCAAGCTTATAAATTCTGCAGTGTATCCAACGGGCGTGAAGAGTGAGTAGAAAGAAATATTGTTGTTGAAGAAGTTAATGCATATTCTGCGCAACCGCATATACTCAAAGACACAAATTTAAAAGTATTTTATTGTAGTTCATCAGATATTATTATTACGTAGCATTTGTCACTTTACTTTGGTAAAAAAAGAGTATGTAAATTTACATAAGTATATTCCCTCTGAGGGCTTAGTCACTGTAAGTATATTGTGTATGTACAAAACAATAACATACCAAACTTTTATTGGCATGGATTCAAAAGTATGAATTTGAATTCATTACAACGAACACACTCGAAATGCTAAGAACTCGTCAGAAATCTTCAATTGCTGACCTGATTCCCTATAGACATCATAATCATTTCTATTATCACACACAGAGAGAGAAAAGACTATTGTAACCCATGCTCCCTACACTTCTTTCTTCCATTTAATCCATACAAGCAAGCACTGCTCCGTGCGACTCACTTCGGTTGCATGCAAATGTTTCAAAATGTTGTATAGATACCACATGAGGTGCAAGGCGTAGTATAGTATGTTTGTTAATACCCTCTGTTTCTTGAGAGATGTCGTTTATTTAAATCAGAACAGCTAGCAACGTTTTGGAACTGGAGTGAATAATTAAAAGACGCCGCAAAACACTTTAGATCGCGCCCTTAAGCCCTCCTTGAGTGTGAATGAAAGATAGAATACCTAGGGATTGGCGATGACAGGAGTAACGTAAACAGGAGAAAATTACGGGGAGGATATTACTTTAGAAATATGGTAAATATGAAATATTATTGCAATAAATTGATGGCAAATACTGGTAATTTTTGGCGTTTATGTTCTCTATTAATTCGATTTACTGTAGCATTAACATAGTAAATCTGCAAATGTATCAGACTTCAGACATTTGTTTTATATTAGTTATTAGCAAATCATGTGTTCAAGGAACGTTTCTTGTTACTTCTTATTGTATTTGGGGAATATATTATTTTTTTCTTTATGAGACTGAATGATCAATGCAATGATATTGTAGTACGACAATAATTTATTTACCAAATCCTCTATTAATCTTGCTACTGTATTAAATTCTAAACATGATCCGTTATTATGGATTATTTAGAATTTATTATCACTAAGAAAGTTTATAACAAATTGCCAAAGTTAAAGGGTTTCTGGTCATTCCAATATAAAAACACAAACATTGCAGTTTCATTAAGTTCTTATTTTCGAAGGTGAATTTCTATGCTGTGTTATATCCATCAACTGAAATAATTTCACATGTGAGGTCGAGCATAATAGTAATTCCAATGATGGTATAATTTATTTCCTAATAATTTGTAAACATTGGACAAAATAATCAAACCTTACATATTCCAAATACTTGTCATGCAGATCAGTTATTATATCCTATACGACCTTTTATTACTGCAATCAAATCAGTTTTACAATTATTTTATACTTCCCTCGAAACACCATGTACATATCCATCATTGTCATAAAATCCAAAATGTTCCATCATAGCTCTGTACTGATGAATGTTCCCAAGATATTAAGAGCGTTTGTATTTCAATCTCGTTTTATAGATTCGTGTGTAATAATTTTTGTCCTTCCTAGCTCTTGCTTCCCTTTTCACTTCTCTGACATGGTGGCACTCTTCCAAAAAGAGGGAAAAACGGACTAATTAACGAAAACGTGCAAGGAATCCAAATTCGACCTCCTAACACGGCAACTTCGGTGCGAAATTATAAATGTTAACATTAGCACAAATTCTCCCTTGAATACTGAGAGGATGTGGCAACTCTTATGACGTTGTTGATTAAGAAACACTACCAAACAACATGGCCGCTGTCTCAATACTAATTACACTTTCGTTATTAGAATAGAGGTGTTAGGAGAAAGAGTTTTGTGTCGTATTAGAGAGCAGATCACGTTGAATATACTATGATGGAGAGAAAGAGAGAATTATATGGGTAGCTATAGGCCAGATAGAGATAGAATAGCTTCAAATGTAAAGATAATGGTTGGCGATGATTTTGTTATTAATAAATGTTGCAGAGTTTTGTAAAATGTGAAGTCTTATTCATAGAAAAAACATAAATACTAAGTTATTCTTCTAAAAACGAGTTCTCTATTGTCTAGTATCTTGAAGTAAAAACATTTTAGTTATTCATTGTTATTAGATGTATAATAAGCTGCAAAATTTAACTTCAATTAAAGTACTATACTAGGCTTAGTTCATTAATATTTTGAACTAGCATTATTTTTTGTCTGACATAACAACTAAATATATCAGGGCATTATGTTTTGTCGTCATTCTCCGAAGAAATGGAAGTAACACTGAATCATTAAGAGACAAAATAATTGACATATACTATTTCCGTTAAAAATATCATGATTTTACGAATCTTATTGTTTGGAACTTTGGAATAGGTCTAATAATTTTATTCGATAGACGAAAGATGACGAAAGTGGAGTTACCAAATTTTTAGAGTTTACTTTCCAGGGTCTGAAAACGGATTTCTCGTGAGTCAGCTATGAGAAAACCAACTACTATTGTCCCCTATATATAGTAACTCTACTGAGTTTGTTGCTTTGATATAGGTACTTATTAATAATAATGAGCTTATGCTGTAGAAATGGTACTGTCAACTATAAATTAGTGGTATCCACACATAACTGGTATAACATTTTATGTCAAGGATTGATAGATCATTTTGAAATGAAGCTCAACCGTGCTGAATCTTAAAAAAAAAAACATATAGGTATACGTACGATCACATCAATGTCTTCTGCAATTGCTATTACATTTGAAGTACTGTAGGTACAATGTACATCGTAATTCAGTGGTTTTTAGGCAAAAGGGTATATGTCATCCACTTTAAAAAATTCAGATCATTTTAAATGTCATTTTCTAATGTAACTGTGTGGTTATACATATTTCTAATCTTCTGCACTAACATGTTAGAATTTTTTGACGGTACTATCATTTAGAGATGAAAATAATGCATACAGTGATGATTATAAATAACTAATTTTCTCAATAAAGCGAACTTATACCATCTTGCCAGATAACCACTGAATTATTATGTTAGGTTGGTTTTTCACTCTCTTAATTCTCTCAGAAACCAGTATTTTTCTAAGAGTTCATACGACAAAACCAATATGTTTCCCTATATGTTTCAATGTGTTTTTTCTTCTCAAGAAATCGATGATCATTCACTGCAAAATTAATGTGTTGATACTCATAACGCTACGTTGTACATGATCGGATTACAAACAGCTTGTGTACACTGATTATCGGAAAATAGTATATATTTTTAGAAGAATACCTACAAATTTACATATAGGTAGACAAGAAGATACTTTCAGCATGTTATCCGTTTTCCTCTCTTTATATTGTCTACAGTGGAGTTGATTTTTTCTTCTTTTTGCAAACAAACATACGAGTAAATTCTCGAAATCAGTGAATTCTTTATATAAATAATGTATCAAACATTATTGGAAATTGGCATATAATATGTTCCATTTTATTTTAGAATTAGATTGATATTCTACTTGTATAATTACAGTGCTATTACCTTTCGCTTATACAGAGTAGATAAGTAAGCACAATATTATACTCTTGCATTACAAACATTTTTTATTAGATCTACGTTATTCCTTGAGATAATCGTGTTCGAACATTGATATTTCTACCACCGCATCATGAGACCATATTTTCGAATGGAAACTAAAAATTGATGAACTCGATATTAATTATATTTACGTCTAGAATATTCAAGAAAAATTAAAGCCTGAGAAACAAACATAACGAATGGTGGGAACTTAAAAACATTTCTTTTTTATTATGCATATATTCCCCCTTACTTATATCGTTTTATACCCCCACCCGCTGCAAACCCATTTCAGTTCTCTTCCATTTTCATACATTACCCCTTCTTCTATATCTAATCTGCTTTTTCTTTTATTTCTCCCATGTAAAATACTTAAGACGAGATAAATTCCCTTACTTAGATTTCCCACTGAATAGAATATTTCCATACGCTTTTCTGAAAAAAAAAAAAGTGCGAAAATATTGTGTGAATACATAAAGAAAGAGAAAATGGAGTCCAAATTAATAGAGGGAGAAACGCTTAAAAAGGAGATATATGTAAAATTATGCCGTTCTCTTTTCTCTTCCAGCAGTGTTTTAGCATTTCAGATCAATATCTTGGTACATAAATATCTCCAACAATTGTAGGTCGGGGTTCGAGGGGGGAAGCACTCATGGCAATTTGGAAAGGTACAAAAGGTACAGATTTCCGTGTTGGAATATTTACAAATATCTAAAGCGTTTAGTTTAATTGCTTACTTTGTGCTATAGGATTTTAAAATTGTGAAAAATGCTCATAGTGATGGGAAGCTATTACAAGAGCACAAACCTTTTTCTTTTGTATGATAATTTATGTTATAAAGGTACTGCATGGATTCTAACATCCACGATAAGAATATTTATATAGTAATTATAATGCGTCTACTATTTTCACGGCCTCGAAATTACGATGAACTTCTGTACACAACTGAAGATTAATTTGAAACACTATATTTATAAACTGAAAGTTAAACAGACTTAGACTAAATTTACATATATGAGAATTGACTATTAGAATGGAATGCTTTTGTTTAACTGATATTAAGTACTAACGTACCTTATTTGGAATGACTACATCTGATCTTCAATAGAGACTAGCGTAATGTGATTGCCATTATGTGAAAAATCCGCTGTTGCAAAATTCATGTAAAGGTTTTAGACATCTTATAAATTTACAACATTACTGAAACTGTTTGTGCTTTTGTGCAATATAAACTAGACTTACTCCACTTTATTTATTTTGTTATCACGAATTTCTACTGCAGTGAATACAATCTGGCTTCCTGTAATGCTAAATTGTTGGAAATATTCAAACCTCACTGATAAATTCACACCACATGCGACAGGAACTGAAGAATACTCCATCTAATCAGTTCTTACGAATGCCATACCCCTCGTCCTTTCCTTCCCTGAGAAGTTGTGTTGAAATCTGCATCATTTCCCACACTCCATCATACAGCAAGTAGTTGTGAAGCGATGGTATCATTCCCATGCTCTCTGCGGGGAATCCCAGTTTAATGCAAGTTGAGAAATAACCACATTAATGGAAGAATAATGAGTTTAAAATGCATTTGAACTAAGGTAATAAGCTTTTATGGTCAGGTGTGGACACAAGAAATACATATGGGGTCCAACGAATATGTTAATGCTTTCGAGAATTTAGGAGGAGGTGGAATTTTAAATAATTTCCATTGGGAGCTTGTTTCGTGGTATTATTTGGTGGTTCTTAATGTAAATTTTAAATCCTTTTCTGAGAATTTGAGAGAAGGTTGTGTGGCTTTCCACACTTTCGTAAGCGACAAACCATAATAATATACAATGAAGGTGGTCTTGCTACAACGGAAATCGGAACATTACAGAGTACAAACCACCTTTTTTCATCTTCATAAAAACGTATTAAATTTATTTCATACCTACACTTCTGCTGTAGTTTTACCAGTATCAATCAAATTTTATATTGCACGTTGTCTACCTGAGATTTCTTTTGAATCACTGTATAAATAACTTCCATTGACAAACTTTTGTCTTCCATAATTTATTATCTCAACGACGATAATATTGATATTCTGGATACTTGGAATACTTCCCTTACACAGAAATTTCGAAACTTTTGTTATGCTTTCTATTACCAAGACAACTACTGTTTTCAATGAAAGGAATTGCTGAAATTCTTGTGGCTTTATTCCCAGAATAAAAATGTACTTCATAAGTGTACTAATTTGTGAGTAATTTCATCTGAATTATTATTTATTCAAACGTTTGTAGTATAGATGGGGCAACACCGCATACCTTCGTGCATTGCCTTGTCAGTTTGGTTTCATCGGTCAAATTATATTTGATCTAGTACTTTCTATGGATAATAGTATTGCATTATGTACTTTTGAAAAGTTTACTGTACAGTTCTTTATGTAAATAGCCTTTTCAGTAAATCGTCGAACACAATCAATATTTCAATTTTTTGTTATTACATTGATTCAATGTTCTGATTTATTTTTTTCCAGCACGATGATTTATTAGAGTGTTTGGATATCGTACATGTATTCCGGAAGACCCCAAAATTTATTGTTGGTAAATAATATCCTCAAATAATTATATGTTATTACGACATTTTGCTCTCCGTACAGTATCTTACACCATGAAATTATATCAATATCTTGATGTGCATTCCTGTTTAGTAGACCATCCAACACAACCATCAATGGAGCATCCTCTTCGGGTCAATTTTATAATAAATACATAATAAAATTGAATAATTAAGTCATTAACATCAAAAGGTAAATTTTCAAATAATGTTCCTTTCCATCATTCATAAACATTACTGGCATAATTATCTAGTACATTTTATGACAGCTTCGTTACTTTTATTGGCTTTGCTGTAACGATACCCTATCACACAAGATAGCGTGCTGGTTAATCCATATGACGTAACCAAGAACCCGCGACACTAGGTCTAGGCACTCTATACATTCAAGTTGACATATCATTCAGGTCACTAAATGCGTTTCCTTTATCGGCATTGTCATCTCTATTTCTAACTCATTAATAGGGTGTTATTTCTCGCACTGTTTCATTCAAACGCAACGATGCATAATTTCTTTCCACAATCACAATAGTCTGCCATTTTATCAACAAGGTAGTGTTACACTGTAGAAGTAATATTGGGAAGGAAAACAAAAGGCTTTTCATTTCTTACTTTATGTAGCATGTAATATGTGTTGAGTTATCGCATTTGTACAAGTGCTGCTATGCTTCCGTGACGCTACTCAAATCTGTTGTGACCGGGTGTTCACTTTCGCATGCAATTCGAAAAAGGAATACAACATGAATAGGTCATTATAACATGGAATAGCCAGGGGAACATAAATGTGTGTGTTTCATTGTAATTCATCAACAATATGGCGGAATTTGGGGTGTTTTCTTTAATAGTGCTTCAGGTGAAGGAATTAATCACTTTGCATACTTATCTGATTCACATTATTAATCTGATTAGCATCTTACTAGCGTTTTATTTTGGGGTAGCACCATTGAATTACATACAAAAGTATCGCTAAACTGTTACAGAAGTAATGTGGTGTGTGAATATTTGAGCTAAAAGAAAGTATTATATTGACGCGCATTATATGGCAGGAAACGGGATCTTTGATAGTTCTGAATCATTTGTATTTTGTGTATGTTATAGTTGCTGTTTACACGTTCTTTAGATTTGAAATAAGTTTTCATTAACTGAAAATCGGTACACTCGACGGTACTTATTAAGATCCGTGTACCTCAAAATGTTAAACTACCATATCGGTCTTCTTAAAATGTTTATTCCAAACTTACCAAGCAGTGTTCTTCTAGACTATATCCAGTAAATATAATTATTTGTTAGGTATATACTCTAGTTCAATATGTCATGATATATATGATATTATATCCTTTATAATCCTGTACAATAGAATGAATTTTATTAAATACAGTAAAAAGGTATTAAATTATCAACCAGTAAGTTATTTTAAAACTGTAAAATGTAAGTGAACTACTATTAACAGTGCAGTGCATGGGCGCCGAGTTTTGAAAAAGCCAATGGGTGCAAAACCAGGCTTCCAAATTTCGGGAGATAAATACTCCTCTAAAATCGGGTAGCGTAGCCGACCGTCCGCGAAGCGTCAGCACTATATAATTGGCGCGAGCGAAGAAAATTTTGAAAATTATTGTTAAAAACACAGTATTTCAGAGCGTTTCTGCTGATATTTTGGAAAATTTGACAACAAGTTTCTATTTTTTTTTTTTAGTTTTCATTATGTTATCTGCATTCTTCTGTCTTTTATGTCCATATATTTTGAAAAAATGACAATAGAAACTGCATGTTTTAAGGTTTTTTTTACACGATATTTAAAATTAAATATATTACATCAATATTAGAGCCATACTTATCTATAATTTGTGAAGAATAAAATTGTAATAGTAATGTCATCAGTCAGAACAGAATAAAATTTGTTATGATTTCATAT
>JAQIWE010000168.1:0-28763 GCA_034698565.1 Campodea plusiochaeta
TGATTACCCCATGTAAAACATTCATCCATAATAACACCTAAATTTTTAACTGTTTTTGAATATGGTATTATTGTTTGGTCTAGTTTTACTGGAGGTAAGTGAGAATTTGGTTTTTCCCATTTTCCGACATTGAACTTGCTGCCAAATATTATTGCTTGGGTTTTCGATGGATTAAGAGATATTTTATTGAGTTTGGACCAAGCAATAATTGAAATTAGATCTTCATTGACTTTCTTGATAGATGAATCCATGTCATTCGCATCTGTTTTTAAATAAATTTGTAAATCATCAGCATACAAATGAAAAGTTGAATATTTAATGATTTCTGATACGTCGTTTATATAGACAGAAAACAGGAGAGGCCCCAAAATTGACCCTTGTGGGACTCCACGACTGATGACCTTGAAATCTGACTCATCATCTTGGATGCAAACTTTTTGTCTTCGATTTGTTAAATAGTTTTTAAACCAATTGATTGCAATGTCAGATATGCCGAATTTCTGCAGTTTATTTATCAAAATATTGTGATTGACGCAATCGAATGCCTTTGAAAAATCCAATAGAACAAGGGGACAGACAAAGTTATTGTCTATTGCTGACAAAATGTCATCTGTCACCTTAAGAAGTGCTGTGGTTGTGCTATGCTGTGGTCTAAAGCCTGACTGATGTGAATTCAGAAAGCCGAAAAAGTTAAAATATTGGTAAATTTGATTGAATGCAGCTCTTTCGGCTACCTTTGAAAGGAAAGGAAGTATGGAAATTCCTCTTAAATCATTAATTGAGGTAATACTTTTTGATTTTGGTAGAGGAGTAACTCGAGCGTTTTTCCACTGGTCAGGAAATACACCATTTTCAAAGGAATAATTAATTATATGAACTATAGGAGTTAAAATATATGGTACACAAAGTTTTACCATTGTTGAATTTATGCCATCCAATCCCGTAGCTTTGGATGATATTTTACATATTATTGATTTCGCAGTTTCTTCATCCACAGGAATAAATTGAAATTGCTGATAATAAGGAAGTGGATTCTGTGAAGAAACGGTAAAATGTTCCTCGTTGATACTTGATGCATCGTCCAGACCACTATCTATCACTTTAGTAAAATGAGCATTTATATCTTCTGCTGAGAATGGAATGGTATTAGTATTTGTCGAAGATTTTTTCTTGTGAATTCCAAAATCACTCAGAGATTTCCATAACTCTTTGCCCTTCTGTTGTGTTAAGGTAGTATTGAGATATTTACGCTTCGCATTACGTTGCTTTTGCTGTACTTTGTTTCGTAGAATACGGTATTTTTCCCAATCATCTTTATCTAGGGTATTTTTGAAATCAGAAAAAGCTTTATCGCGTTTATTCATCATTGATCTTATGTGATCATCAATCCATGGCGAAGGAGCCTTCCCAGGTTTCCTACAAATTAAGGGTGAGAGACGATTGAAAATGTCTAGTAATATTGTATTAAGAAACTGAATTTTGTCATTAATAACTACCGAATTATAAATTAAATCCCATGGCGCAGATGCCAACTCAGATTGCAAATCTTCAATGTTAATATTTTTAAAGTTTCGGAATTTAATTTTTTTAGTAACTTTATTTCTTTTAAAACACGGATATGATATTCCTATGAATTGATGGGCACTTATGTCGGGCACGGGAAACTGAATAGGTGAGACGGTTTTATTTGCGTACACATACATATGATCAATAAGTGTTTTCGATGAGGTTAAGTAATGTGTCGGCTTCTCAATTACTTGCTGGATGTTGTATGTATTACACAGATTGCTAATTTTAACTTTTATGTTTTCAGTCAATAAATCTAAATTTAAATCACCTGTTAACAAAATGTCTTCGTACTCGGGTGTTATAACATTTAAAATTTCTTCAAGAGCTCGAATAGAATCAGAAATAGAATACTTCGGTGGCCTATAATTAACTCCTATAGCAATACGTTGATTTTTAGATTGGACCTCAATCCAAAGGCACTCGATCTCGTCAAGACATATTTCAGGACTATGAATGATTTTATAACGAAGACCATTTCTAACATACAGTGCAACACCTCCGCATCCACAGAATGTTCTATCATTCTTTATTATATTATAACCGGATATTTCATACAATGCAGGATCCATATGTGGTTTTAACCAACTCTCACTTACAGCCAGAATATCTAGTTCTAACTTTATAATTAAGTCTTTTATGGAATCAAAATGTTTTACTATTGAATGCGCGTTTATATGTCCAATCAATAGATCAGAACATGAAGCCCAATTTTCAATGTATTCCTTGCTTACGCTTTGATTACCTAAGCTTTCACCTACCTCCACCTCCTCAACACTAGAATCATCTATTGCATCGTTGAAATAACTATCATTAAATGTAAATAAATTAATCCCTGCATTATTTTGACGAGATACAATCGGCTGGGAACTCATAATTTCATTGTCATCTACGTTGAATATATTCTAGAAAATTTGTTGCCACAGATATTCTCTCTCTGAAATAAAAAAAAAATAAAATAAAATAAAATACTATTAACATAATCGTATACACTACTTTCAATCTGCTTCAAAGCAGTCAGTCAAATAGATCTAGTACTTTAGTTGACTGCATAAGTTTGCCTCTAGGCTATTTTAAATTTACATTTACAGTGTTAAGATATCGTCTGCTGTGACGTATAGTATAATGTGATGAGCAGAAATGAATAGAGAGTATTAATTTAATTTATATAAGATGTACTGTACTGTACTGTTGAAATATGTTCATGAAAATAGAAATCTAACAAATACTTTAGCTTTTGTAGCGATAAACGTTTTTTGTCAAAATTGGCACAATCTTTTTAAAATTGCTCTCCTGAAAAATCCAGAAAAATGTCCTTACGTCATACCTAACCAGCGACGAATTTTTAGTAATATGCAGAGGAAAACTGTACATTTTGTAAAAACTCCCAATCCTTATTTCCCTTCTTTTTCCTTTCTTTATGTGGGCAAAGGCGTTAACCATAAAGAGAGTAAAGGCGTGATTGAGAGTATAGAACCAGAAACCAAAGAGGATTTTGACAGCCTTAGGAAAGCTATTATGGAGAAATTACAGAAATATGAAAGTAACGAATTATATGGAGACTTCGCTGAAGATTTAATTCAAGATATTAGTATAACATGTAAGTAGCCTATGATGAGAAGTTTATGTTTTGTGATCTTGTAATTTTTTGATGCGAAATTTTGTTGTCTTAGAAATTGATAGTTTTGTGTTTACATTTGGAAAATCATTTTTAAATGGGTTTTAGATCTTGTGAGTTTTCAACAGGGTAGACTAGCCTACCCTTCCTATAAAAATTGTATTTTTTGTGTTAAAAACTATTTTTTTCCATTTAAAAACTTCATTTTCAAAGAATTTGGGCCTTCAATATGAATTTTGACTTTAATTATGACTTTTTATTAGACATGTGTAATTTTTTAGTAAAATGTTTGAAAAGAATACATTTCCTGAATTTAATCAATTTGTAAATGATTTTTGTACATATTGTTTTATAGGCTAGCAGCCTCCAAATAAACTTTGATTTGATTTGAATAGTTCGCAAAACAATAAGTTCTCAGTTCACAAAATGTTTAAGATTTGAAAAGTTGGGAAACCATCAATTTCCAAAGTTCTAAGAATCTAGTTCTCTTCCTCACACAGCCACAGCTTTACTATCGGTAACCTTATACCAGCAGCATTGACAGATTTAATCACAATAAGCTTTTGACCTTTCCGCGTAACTCAAATGAATACGATTTGTTATAGTGGTAATTTGTATCATTCACCAAAGTCTCTATAGGTTAGAGGTTGCTTAAAGACAGCAAACACATTCTAAAAAACATTAATTCATTCGTATACTGTTTCACATATTTTACAGTATACGGTTGTCATCGCAGAGTACAAAGAAAATCCTTATTTTACCATACAATCATGTATAGTTATATTCATATGGTTATAATACAATCTATTTTTAATATGTTAATGATAATTTAATGCTCAATCAAACATACATTTTGTGTCGGGATATTTTTACACCGTTCTTTACAAAATATCATTGTTTTGTATGAAATTTAAATGATGAAGAGAACTTTACAGTGCAGGTGTCTGAACTTTAAATAATGGAATCCCAGTGGGTTTGGATTCTAACTAAGCCACCTCTCATACTTCTCTGTTCAGTGCTCTTCATATACTGAATGAAAATGTTTGGTGAAAGTGTACTTGAAGTTACTAAAATACACTAACTTGGTAAACACATGTTCTTGTGTTTTGGAATATATAAACAGTTCCTATACTGCAAAATTGACCTTTCTGCTTTCTGTACAGTATTAGTTTTGAGATGCTTTAAATATTTTTTCCATATGAAATACAGTTTAATAAAGTAATAATAAAAAGTGCAGTTCCTATAAAAATAATGCTAAAATGTGTAAGAAAGCGAAACTGTTGAGATTTTTCATGACATGAAATATATTTTTTAAAGTAGAACTTGGGTTGAATTAGCAATGAATGAAATATGACAAAAGTCACGAGTTGTTATCGAAATACTTTGATGAAATTTTCAATATATAAGATCGCCTACGCATTCGGAAAAAAATGTATACACCCGTATTCCTCGGCTTGCTCGTTTAAAGAATAGCTTTTCATGCACATTTTTCAATCAACAACATTTATTCCTTTTATTAAATAGATTTAATTATTTAAAACATAGTTGAACTTCGACTTTTTTGACCTAGTACAATCTTGAAATGTAGTAACGATCTACATAAAATAAAATGACCAACCACATTGTAGCTTTTAGGGAAAAATAAAATGTTGATAGTCGTGAACGTAAGTGTGTTGCAGGTACTTGAACCCAGATTCGATCTCCATAACCCATTGCACATTGAACTTTGTCTTTTCACGAGTAGCAGTACCATTACGTACTGTCAGAATATTTTACATTTGTTATTTTCTTTCTCAGAATGTTTTCTGTTATTATGTCTCCTTCATTCACCATCTTTCTGTTTCGTATAGAGATGTTTTCACCCAATATTCCTTCTTCTATTGATTGAGTTTTCAACTGATGGATTTTGGGTGAAATATCTTACACGAATTGAATCGATGACTAATTGAAGTTGACAGAATTTTATTTTTAAAAAGCTTTTAGTTTCTAACCCATTAACCCATCATTGTTGAGAAAGCCGTAATCGATTTACTTAAAATTGGCAAATTACACGCTTGCCTCTTTTGACGCAGATACAGAAAATTCTTAAAGTGTGAATTTGTGTATCAGTTCAATTTAAAATTAAAGAACTTTCCATTATTTCGAAAACTAGTTATAAACTTATAATGATGGATAATCGTCTAAAATTCAGTGAAATTTTTAAACATCAAAAACTATATCTAGGAGTTGTTCAGAATTCAAAACTTGATGGTTAAAAATATATTTTTCCTACCATTAAATGGTTTATTTTTTTGCAATATCACTTAACATTCCTTAGATTACCAACTTAAAAATTAATACAACCGTCATATTACCTTAACAAAACATGGATGAAGAATGAATGACATCCATGTATTTAACTGACTTATAGGTGAGGTAATAATTATCGCCATATATTTAAATCGGAGGATAAAATGATCAACCTTCCTAAATATATTTTAACCAAAAGTATTACCACAAAACAAATGAGCGGATTATAAAACTATGTGAACACTGGAGAAGCAGAAGAAGAATTGTTGCAGAATCTGCAGTATACTGTAATATACAGGGTGATTAGAAAATCGGATTACTTTTGACCTATTGCTCTTTTTTTTTAAAATAAGCAAACATTTGCTTGCACAAATTTGGCATAAATGGAATCGTGAGATCATGAAGTTTATTATAGAAATAAAAAAGTTTGAAAATTTTCACAAAAAAGCAGACATTGTTTTCTGTCATTTAATAGCGCCATAGTCACGCGTTCAAGGTCGAGAATATTTTCAATTATGAAGTTAGAGAACTGAAAATTCGTAATAAAGAACTTGATTCAAACGTAAAACACTCCACCGAGTTTCAGGAAAATTCATTTAGTACTTTTTGTGAAATAAATTTTTATAGCGAAAATTTCTTATTTAAATTTGCAGAAAAGTAGGTATTTAATCTCCAGTGTGTACGGGAAATTCCACATCTGCGAAAACTTTTTGCTCAAAAAGTAATACAGTTTTTTTTTCTGAAATGAACATTTTTTCCATATTATCAGCTTTATATTTCCGTAAATAAAATTTCTTAGCGTTGCAAACTCATCAATTTGCTCACTAAAAGACTGCTTTTGTCAGAATAAGAAATGGCAGCCCTTTTAGCAAAATTTTCTAATTTTTATATTCTATGATAAACCCCATGGTCTTACGATTACATTAATACCAAATATATGCATTTTAATATTTGTTTATTTAAAAAGTCTAATGTGAAAAGTAAACCGACTTCATAATCACCCTGTACATAGAAAAGAAACATTTCCTGTATGAAGACAAAAGTTAAGGGACTAAGCAATGGAAAAAATTACTGAACATATTAACTTTAATGATTCTGTGGCATTAAAGACTAAATGCAGATAGTTTTATTTCGAAAGATACCAGGCGTTTAAAATCTATTCTGAAGTTTATGTTACTCTATATATAGCCTACTGCTGGCGTGTACCTTAATTACCATTCACACACCAAGAAAAAGATCACATTGCTGAAAATTACTTTCAGTATCCCCCGGAAGCAAAAATAACAAAGTTCTAAAAATAACCCAATAATAACTTAACCAAAACTAACTTTCCTCACATCCAATAAAACAAATCCACCCACGCAAAGAGAAGAAACTGCAATAATACCCCAAACCCTAACGAAATCCATGAAAACACTTTACAAATAATAAATTACAACAGTCCTCATTCAATTCTAAGCTGACCCCCCGTATCAAATGGGCGTAAAAAAGCTAAGTAAGCGCAAATGGAGAGTGTGAGACTGATTCTACAATAACTACTCATTAGTGAAGGGAAAACTAATTACTCTGCTTAATTTCATCCTGAAGCAAAAGGACTCGAACCAGGTGGACATTAATCTTGTCCATAATGAAAGGAAAGATTCATCCCTGACAAAGAGACTTGCTCTGTTTACAACCTCTACAGATGCTCTTGTACTTTCTAATTTCATTACTTTCACATTTCAAACATTCATTTCTTCTTTTGATAGTAGCAGGACTTTGGAGGAAATGTTGAGATATCTCTTAAATACATCAGGGTTTTCGTAATAGGTGCTTTGGGATGTGAACTCCAATTTTTTGTGTGTTTGTAATCTTGAGGGAAACATAAGGAAAAGTAGAATGTTCTTGTAATCGTATATTATGTGGTAGTACGTAAACAGTGTGGGTTTGTTTAGAACATTGCATTGCGATGGTCAGTGTTGCTTGTATTTATATTTATTCTATCGAATGGAATTAATATAACTGTATCGTCAGTAAGAGAGAGGGCGAGATTAATAGGTAACTATATAAAAAGTATTGTTACCTTTTTAGAATGTTTGCGGAAATACGAAGTTTCAACTTTGAAATAATTCCAAAATACAAATATAAATCTTTATAAATAATTATAAATTTACTGAATATGGAGTAATTAATTCTGAAGTACTAGTAAACTTTCATAATTCTAATTCAAGATAACATAATTTCTTCTTTCCAATTTTATTATAAATATTTTGAATACACAAAAGTAATAGAGATTTTAAAAGAGTATTCCTTATTTATTTTCAAGAAGCACATATAGTGTACAATATTATAATAGAACGGTAGCCCGTAATACAAATACAATAATTAGTTTAAAAAATAAGACAAATTAGTACAAATATAAAAATAAACAACTACAGATTCATATTTTTTAATTAAAGTTATTGAAAATCGAAGCAATGAAAAATATAAAAGAATAAACTGCGGATCCGGATACAGTTATATTGAAAAATGTGCCCTTATTTTTTAAAATTCATTTATTATTTTAACTTGATTACTTTAGAATTGCCACAGAAATTAACAAATTAACTGTATTTTATACGAATCAATTAGCATATAATTCTGAAATAAACCTTTGAAATAGGGAAATTTAATGAACTATTTGTGCTGATTATAAAGTATGATAGTTTCTAACTGAAATATTTGTGTCCTATATAAAATCATTTTTAAATCAAACCTGTAACTGCCAAAGTGTCTTGCTTTATCGTATCGAGCAATTGTTTGATTTAACAAGAAAGGAGTTAATTAAAAATGATGATTTCTGATTAGTCTGAATGTTCACTTTTTCGTAGGTATATATTGGGAATTACAGTTCTAGCCTCAAGCTTTTAGAATGGAGTGTTCGATGATGTGAAAATAGACAGAATTCCAATCACTATTTACCAGAACGAGAAGAATTTTTTTATTGCATAAAATTCTGCTTCTACTGAAAGCACTTTTTACAGAAAACCTAAAATTTAATATATAATCTGACCTTTAAACATTAATAATCAATTTAGTTATACGTACTAAAAACACATTAAACTCTCAAGATCAACTATACAAATTAATATTAATTTTAAAATCCAGTAAAATATCATTGCAAAACTTAGCATTCTGGATATCTTCTGTCTCAACAAAAAAAAGATAATATGGAAACAATACTTGTCAATAAGTCTATAAAAAACTTTAAAAGAAACTTAGAACATTTGAAATACACGTGATCGTGTCTAAAGGTAACTAAGAAAAATATATTATTCCATTTATGCTTTAAAATTTTAATTCTTACACTTTTTTAAAACCGTAAAATATTCAATCTTACATTGAAACTTCATTTTACTCGAAAACAAGTATTAATCCTAAAAGTCGGAGCTATATATAGGCTACTGACTCCTATATGGTAATAACTAAACAATATGAGAGAAAATTCACATGGGGTTTGAAGTATTATTCACTGAAGCCTATATATGGAAAATTTTCAACCAAATTGAGGTTTTAAACATAACCAACACTTTTCTATCGTGGTTCTAGATACTCACTTTCATGGCTCGTTTGACCATGCTCACGTTTCTAAGTTTTGGTACGATATAATTATTCTATATTACTACTTTATTAACTTTAGAATATCAGGAAAGGGAATTACGGATTGTAGTTCAAAAGGCTAATAATTTTTCGTAAGAGCTAAATTCCTTTTTCTCTCAGGAGTGTATTCATAGAAGTACAACTCTTCTTTATCAACAACCTAATAGAAGCAAAGAGCTTTGTGCAGAGAGAAAAATAGGGGATTTTAGGGAAATATAATCGTCTAGCTACTCCTGAGAAGTTCAGAAATCTGAGATAAATTACTTACTACTTATAATACTTGAAAAAATCATTCAGAAGTTTAGCAATATAGTATCTAATACACTTTTTTTTTACAAATATGCCAGTCTAGAACATAGCAAAGTGCTGAGAGAAAAGTCAGAGATTGTTTACTGTTACATTGATTGCTGTTCTACAATAATTTATTGACCAAAACTAAATCACTTCAAGTTTTTATTAATAACACATTCTAAAATGAAATTTCATTGACTCTCGAGGAATTGTTTTTTATATACTACCATTATCTATTTTCAGAATTCAGGTGCATTATTTATTTATTTATAATGTTGAAATATTTTTATGCATGAAGTAGTGGAGCTACTCACTTGAAACTTTCAATATAATATTTACTGTATTCCAACAAACCGCACAACATAAATAATAATAAATAATGAAATTATATCATAGACACTACAATGTACGCGTATACCTCGCACGCATACATAAGACCCAAATGTATTTAGCGCATTTGACAGTTCTAATCCCGTAACAATGGGGTGGACAAAGGCATCGTCGTTGTTTACCATTGCAAAGAAAACTTTCTCCTGTCAAAATCGTCAATTTTTTTAAATACATTTGAATCTTATGTTTGCGAGAGGGGTATATCCTATTTCTTTTGTGTAGTTACTACCTTTCGTAAGTACTCCATGCCAGTTCTGCGGTTGCTAAATTTCAATAATATAACACTCTTCGTATAAAATATTTTTGTCACTGACTAATGTAATATTTCTACTTTTGTTTTAAAAATGCAAATTTTGGTTAAGATATCAGTGCAAGCTCGAGGCATTTTTTTTTCTGGAATAATATTATTTTTACAATTATTATGAAAACAGAAATCTAAGTGTTTGTTATTTCATTCCTGTATTTTAATATTTCTGCGAATAATATGATATAAAAAATAGTGAAAAGAAAACATTTATAATTTCTTGAAAGTATTTTTCACAATTCTATATCATAATCATAAATGTGTATAGAAAAATAAGAGTTAAAATATCCATGTGTAAAATATTCTCGCGTGAATCGTTGATAAGAAGAGTAGAGTGTGTTATCCACTTTTTTCCTTCCGTAAAGAAATACGGGATTAAAATGGTTCACTTCCGTTTAAGCTCTTGTTAAACAATCGCTAGACTTCAATATCGTTTTACAGTTTGTGTAAACCTGTCATTATATTCTTTCTCTCAATATTTTACTTTTACGAGGTTCACAAAATAATGGATGTTGGTCATGCATTGCTATCAATATAAAAGACAAAAGAAAAAAATCCAGAAAGATTCATGGTGTTATGATTTAAACCACTTCATTTCTAGTTTTTACTCCTTATGTATATGCAAATAGGTTAACCATTAAGACGCGTAGGTTACGTATCATAAATTTCCTCAGGATACATTGATGCAAGATTTTCGTTTTGTTTATTACACGCAAAACGTTTTGTATTTGTCAACATTTAATTGTGAATTCAGCACATACTTTTATATTTCAGTTAAAGATTTTTATGTGAGCTTAAAAGTTTTTTCAATTATCGAAGAGTCACTCAATGAACTAGCAATAAAAGAATGTTGTAGTATTGTAGTTTAAAAGTAATATTATTTTGAACAACTTCACGTTTCAATTCTAAAAATAACGAGGAAAGTATTCAAACCCGCAAGGATCCAATAGTCCCTGAAAATTAAATATTACATAAAAAAAATTATGGTGTATATAATTCTTCTAAACAATTACAGTTATACGGTAATTATACTGCCAATAACAAGACAAAATACTTAATTAAACTAAATAGTCTATTAACTTGTAATAGATATTGGATTTACAGCTTTTGTTTGACTTATTACAGTAAACTTGCTGGAAAGTTACTTATGTAACTTTCCAGCAAGTTTACATTATGATGAAGATTTAATTCTAAATAATGTTGATTCTGTTATTTACTTCTACTTTATTATTTCTGACATTGCAATGACGAAACTAATAATAATTTTATTAAATATATATTTTATTTATTTATAGACTATACAAGGTTGTCCAAAAATCTTTACACATACTTGAGAACTTGCAATTGCTCGTGATAAACTGAAGATACAGAGTTGAAATAACAACCATATGAAAGGTCATTCAATTGCCTATCCATGCATATATATATAGTTTTATGGTGATATCTACAATAGCAGATGCGCTATAGCTTTTTTTCCCAAAACCTTACATAGTTAGTTAGTTTTTTTTAGTTTCATAGGTGTTTTATTGAGAAATTCCTGGGTTACCTTTACCAATCACTTAATTCATGCTCAGGCGCTTTGTACAGCTTAAACTTTAATTTGCCTATTTATGGACAGTATTTCAGATCTAAATTATTTTTGTCATAACTTGTCAAAGAATTATAAAGTAAAGAAATTTTCATAGTGATAGATTTCATAAACATTTTCAAGGAACTAAAATTTTAGCAATTCGTGATATTTTTCATGTGCGCAACTGTTTTTCGTGTTAAGGTTTTGGGGGAAAGGCGGTAGCGCAGTTGCTATTGTAGGTATTACACATTAGTATGCATGTATCGATAGGCAATTTAGTGACCTTTTATTTGGTTTTTGTTTCAAGTCTGTATCTTTAGTAAATCAGGAGAAATTGCATTTCATACATTGGTGTAATGTTTTTGGACCACCCTGTTTATATATTATGACCATCTTCTGTAATTTGTAGAGACTGAACAGCCCATGCTGTTCTTTTATATGTAATCTATATTTAAGGGTTCAGTGAAGAAACTAACAAAAATAATTTTTATACTTCTTGTATGTACAGAGATGCAAAGGAAAGAATAAAAATAATCTATTCGTCTTGCATATGCTCAGAAGAAAAAGATTTAAATTATTCTCTTTCATAAAAAAAAATCACTCTTCTAGTTTTCTGAAAGGTGCAACAACGAAAGTAGTAGATAATTCATTTCTAACTTATTATTAACATTATGACTATTTAATCAGGTTAAAATATTTTCATTATTTTTTCATTAAACTCCTAAAAAAAACTACACATGTGCATATTTTAGTAGAATTCGGAGTACTTTTATTTTTCAGGTTTTGGAACGTAGCTCTCGTATAAAACCGGCAATTCTTCGTAGTTGCAACTTTAACTTTATTTCTGCGATCAGTACACATAAGCCAATAACTCTACCAAGTCTCATGAAAATAGAGGTGAGACAGTTCGTGAAGTTTCCTCGTGAGAAGAACTATAAGTAAAACTTAATACATTATTTTTATGTCCATACTCTGTTGTAAAACACTGACGAAATAATTGTAATTTTGATATTACACAAAACTGTTGAGAAACAATATTTTGCCTATTATTTTAGTTAAATGACTCATATATTATCACCCCTACTTCAATGAATACCTCGTTACGAATATAATCCGGATCAAATTTTCTGAAATTATGTTCGTTAACATTTTTCTAATGAGTTTCAATTGAAAACACAACTCATTTATACATCGTCATAATTGAATTACATTATAGAATTTTGTGTTACCTTTAAGGTCATACAAAATTTTATAACAAACTCGTGAGTGCAGTGCAGTATTATAGTATATAAATTAAAAATATGTGAAAAGATAGTTTTCTGAAAGCATTTTTGCGAGTCTTATTCTAAAGATATAAAATTCATGAATGCACTTCAGGAATATCTTAAGAGTCATTAATAGATGTAAAATTTATTATTTAAAATAAATTCTTACCTCCCCAACACGAATGTCCAAAGGAATTGCAGGATCCTGAAATATACAAGAAAATCAATTGATATGAAGATTATAACTTCATTCCAGAGAGAGAATATATGTTCATTTACATACTCTGTTTACATAATAGTAAGTTTACAGATGCCACAGAATAGCAATATCAAATTAATTGCAATAAAATATTTTCAGATTTTTGTTTTGGAATTATTACTCTCTGACTACTAATTTAAGAAACATTTCACATTTCGTTTCTTTTTTGTGTTTTGTTTAAGTCGAAAATATTAGGATAATTTGTTTTAGATCAGTACTACTTTTATAGGTCAGCTGTAGTTTTATAAATTTATCTTAAAAACGCACACTTATAGATAACCCTGGACTAACTGTATTATAAGTTTTGATCAATTTGAAAAAATTATTACCTTATTATAATCAAGAGTAATTATTTTTCTATCAGAATAATATTAATTTATGATCATAGTTTTATTTTCGACATTTTATTTATCAGTTAGTCAAGAAGAATGATAATATAATCCCATAGGCAGATTACACATTCAAATATTCAACAGGCAGATTACACATTCAAGTATTCAATAAGTAATAATATCATAACATTTATTTTGAATTGCTATTACTGGAAATTAAACAATATTTTATACAAAAAAGGAATAACTTATTACTTTATATTTATTTTAATAATATTATAGTATACTTTCAACACTTTGGAAAAGGTGACGCAATGAATAAATTCTTCGTCATTTTGAATCATGTATGAAAATTTCCTATTTTCACAAAATAAAGTCATATTGCAATAAAATGATAGGAAGAAGTTCTTTTTTAAGAGATATGTAATGATATTTTGAATTAAGATAGTTATGCTGGTAATACTAACCACACAAATGAAATATCGTTGTACAATATCACAAATAGAAGTGGTTGAATGACAGGATATCTTTTTAAATGTATCCATATTTTCAATCAAAGAGTCTGTTTTAGTGACATTTAGAGCATAATTACGTATATCAAACAACATTCTGCTTTTTTTTTTTTCAATATGATGAGATTGATTGATGAATTATTAAATATGAGCAAATTTATAATTCCTTATGAAGCGTTTTGAAAATAGAATCTGTTTTGCCATGATTAGGAAATTAATAATTATGTTAATTCATTAACCACTTCAGTAATACTTGCGCTTTGATTGATGACTTACAGTATTAACTAGATACATCAGAGACTTTGATTTATTTTTCTATTTGAAGTTTATTAAATAAAAATAAGTAGACTGTATGCAGAACAGCCATATAAATACTAAATGACATTTTCATTAGCATTCCTGTTGAAGCAAAAATTATGTTAATAAACAAAGCTAAAGTAACCAGAAAGCTAATATAGACAGAGATTTTATCTTCACAAACATCCATTTGAATGTAAATAAGTTTCTCGTCGCGGACAAAAATTACAACTCATTAAAGCAAATGAAATTAACGCATTTCAGGAAATTACTCTCCTTTCTGTTGCTACACTATAATTTCAAACTGGATGCTTGGAAAGTTGTTCAAAGCCACAGGTGGTTTTCGCTTTTTCGGGAGAACAATCCACACAGGGACCTGGGGCTACTAATGTACACGAAATCACTAAATTACCACACCAAAAAAATCACTTACCATAGGCAGAATGAAGAATACAGATGACTAGAAATCCTTGGATGAGAAATACGAAAACGAAATTGCACCTAAACAAAGTTAAAAACATTGCTAATTAACAATGACAATTTTTCTTCTTTGGCAGAAATAAAATGAGCAATGATCCGACTTTAAAAGAAAAGAAAATTGTTGAAATTGTCCAGCGTTCTTTAGTAAGCTATTCTCAGCACCGAGTCATAAGTAGATTTGAAATGTGTGGTTGATGCGCCGAGTGCCTTGAACACGAATGCGTCGGAAATGTACCTCGGATCGGAGTGCCAAAGGATTATAAGGGCTCCACGAATGACGTTGTAAGGGTACAAGTCATAACCTCCCACTTCATTCGCGACCAATTGTAGGCGGAGGGGGCAAAAACAAACTATTCATTCACTATAATGTTGCACCTTTTACATTCATTTCAACTTTAGAAATAAAATAGATCCTATTATTTGGAATTGAGCTGAGAGAGAAAAAGAGGGAGAGGTAAATTTCCTTCTCTCTCTCTCTTTTTTATTCTTTCTGGTTCTTCATTTCCTTCCTTCTCTTTCGTTTTAATGTGAAAAATACTTCCAGTGATATTTCAAACGGAAAATTTTGAATGAGAATGTTTTATTCAAAGAAAGTGAAATTTTCGTATTGGTATATTTTAAAAGTGTTTTTTGTACCTTGACTTTAGTCTGTAGCGACTTTACTAAAGTGATATTTAAATCCTTTGAACTTTTTTCTGTGTACAACACAGAAACACTGGAGAAATATTACTACTATATTTTTTCCATAAATTGGAATGCCATTCTATTTGTTTTGCTGAACCCTATCGTTCTAATGAGCTGTTTGTATATTTATTTACTGTTTTTTTTAAATAAACGCAGATGGAAGCTCAAATTTATTGCATCCTCTGTATATATTTTATTTACGGCAATCCAGAAAAATGTAACCAAAAGTAGAGGTTAACTAAAAGACAGATCATAATTAGAGCGTATTGTACTCAACAACAATATACCAGTATAAATATTTCTATGACATAACATTTAGAAAAATATGTTATTTTGTCATCCGATTAAATAGCCCAATAAATCAACAGGAAAACTAATAATTTCTGTTGAATAATTATATCAACAAAGCTTTATTTTTTGAGTAAAAAGAACGCTATATCTATTCTGCTATAATGATCATCATCAGTAAAAACTTCCATATATTTACCTGAGAATATGTTTCATAGATATGACGTGGAATACAGTCATCGTATATAATACGACAGGATGTAAGAAGACTACAGATAGAATTCTTAATAAGTGACTTCGATTCATATAAAATCAATATTCAATATAATGTGAAATATATGAATCAAGAGCTGATTTGAAACTTATATTTATGGTCGTCAATTGAACTGGGATATTTCTGTAGTTCTCTTAAAATAATGAAAGGCACTATTTTGGCTGACTTTCACTTTTAACATTTCTATATGAAAAGGATTTTTTTTTTGAAGTTCCAATCTTGCTTAATTTTGACAGAAGAAGCTATAATAAGGCAAGTTATTTACCGGAAAGTATAATATACTCATATTAAGTATAATTAAAAAGTAATGTAATTTGAAGAGGTTATCTATCAATATTTTGATCACAGGGATTGAAAACCGACCAGTAAAGATATCGGTTTTGATATATTTGTATACTGGTTTCAAAATCCTGTCATTTTAAGATTTTGTAAGCGGAAAATTATTTTTTGCAGTTTTATGATGTTATAAGATATCTCTTTTATACGTAGCATAACATAACTCTGAGTAATTATACATAAGTATACATAACTTTATACATAACTATACATATACATAACTCTGAGTAATTATACATAACTCTGAGTAAAATAAAATAAATGTCATATGTTTTAATTATCTTAACTAAATATTTCCTCCTTAGTGAATTTATCCCCTTTTACTACAACCTTTTACCTATAATTCAGTGTAGTTGCAAGCAATATACTGTAGACCTACTTCAATTTAAATCAGAGTTTGTCTCGAAAAAAATGTTGATCAAAACGAAAATTCCTTTGGGAGAAATAAATCCTTTTACTTACGTTTTTAAAAATTTGTGTCTGCAAAATATTGTCCATTATACGTTGGCATAATTGTTTCTCCAGCTCTTTGCTCTTTTGTTACTGTTTTCTGGAAAAGTTAAAATACCATTTTTGTCCATTTATATTCAAGATTAATTCCTTGAAACATTATCAGCTTTACTCATTACCGGAAACGATGAATTAGCTATTATTTTACTTATAAATACTACTGATACTGCTCTGAATACCATTTGCTTTTAAAATACTTCACTTCAAAAGTGGGACACAACATAAATATTCTATTCTAAATTATGATGTGAAAAAACAAATTTTTCATAATAGTCATATAATATGAAAAAAAAGTTAATATTTGTGATATAAAAATGTTTCTTGAATCTGTGAAAGGACTTGAGACCTTACAAATAAATTTAACTCGGTTTTAAACTATTGCAAGTTTTCAGTATTATTTTTGGAGATCACATTAATAATATTTAGAAGTTTTTTTAATTAAGATGATTATACTTTAATATGTGCCAACTATTTTCTACGTTAGCATGCCTCCAAATGAACACATCTAGAAGATCGAATAACACAGTCTATAAAAGTACGCAGCATGTACTTGGGTATATACAGTTTATATCAACACCAGTATTGCAAGAGAACAACTACAGGACTAAGAGAACATCTATAGGACTAAAAGAACAACTTCATTACTAATCTTAATAACAGTACTAACACTTTAATTCTTATACGTATATGCTGTCGATGGATTTATTTTAGAAATAATTTCTCCATTTTTATGTATCATACTAGGATTGTTTGAAAAGTTCTCGGAATTGAGTACTTTATGTTGTTTTGTCTTCGTGAACGAAGTGGCATTTTAAACCTCAACCTGTTTCCTCTAGATAATTATGTCAAACAGTTTATTTCTAACAGTCAGCTGAAAGTTTAAAGTTTGTGTGAAAAAATGGCAAATGGTAATATCACCAAATTTCTCTGAAGGTTTATTTTTAAATGCAACAGCTACATGAATCAAGTGTTGAAGAAGTTTCATTCCTCATAATTTACTTGAATGTCAGCAAGTTGATAATTAGTTCATTACTGATCAAATATAATCAAGGTCATGCAACATCGAAGATGATTTCTCATAGTATCAATCTCAGTCTCGTTAATTATCCTCAATTTTGACCATACGTACCATAATGTTAAGCGTGGGTTGATGATTGTTAACAGGTAGCTTGTTTTTAGCAGGAAGTTAATGACAGGTTCTTCGGTTCTTGCTGCTAATGCACTTTATTGCAGACGTCATTTTGAAACGCTGCCTTTCAATACAGTACCCATCTTTACAATGAAAACTTAAGAGTTTATTAGCAAGAAAGTTCAAACTATAATGCTATACGATCAAAATCCATTTTTTGACATTATGGAGAAGAGCAAATGAATTTGAAAGCATTACTTATGGAGCAACCCTCTTATTTTATTATACCATATTCCGATATCTTCTTAAACTACCCTAATATATCTGTTGCGTATTTCAGACAGGCATAAAAACCGAATAGGAGCATAAATTCATTTGAATTCACTGATACAAGTTTTTTCACTTTTCGATTTCAAATTGAACGATTTCAACTGCATGTGACAGAACAATTATTTCTCTCTTGAAAATCTTTAATCTGGAGACATTAGAAATGTTTAAGGGTACTATAAATGTAATCAGAGGAATAGAAATAGAAGGTAATTCTCAATAATTTGACTGAAATGTAGTAACTGTGTGTAATTCAATGTGCAATTTTTTTTTTAATTTACACGAATAAATTGTTTCGAATGGCTCTGGAATCGTCGAACCCATGACTGCTGACTCGCGATCTATTATTCTTCTCAGCAACTGAACACGTGAGAACATTAATTAATTATAATAAGAATATTATGACATAATATTTTAATACTTATGCCATTTCTTAATGTTGTAAAACATTAAAAAATCATGTAAATGAAATAGTGAACTAACAATACGACGCACAAGAAAAATAAATTAAGAACAAGAAAAGTTTCGGCTCCATCAGTGGGACTCAAACCTTGTTCTATATAGGACCGTGCTCTGCAAACTGAGCTATAGAGACCGACACGTTTTTCTCATAATTAAATCAGTACAGTAGTTGCCTTTCAAACTACCGGTATTAATAAATTAAAAACTCAGTTTACAAAATTCTTTGCTGCTTATGTGACGTTGTGGAAACACTGTATTTTAACGTTATCACTGTTCTTACTAAATAATTATCAATGTGAGATTGATACCGTGTAATACCTAAAGTTATAAGTAATTACAATTGCAATGAAAAGAGATACTTAATTTTGTAGACGATCTGAAACGAACTTCTGATGTGCTTCCTTTTTTTGTCAAACCAAGGAAAATATTTGGTAATGAATCATTTTAACTTTAAAATATGATGCTAGGTAATACAGAATAAGCCATAACACATCGTGTAGTTCAGCTTCTGATGGAATTTACCATATCCGACATTAGAACGACTGAAATAAACAACAGAATGTTCTCTTACACATATGATTTGACAATATCTGACATATTTATGACGCTTGAGGCCTTTTTGTTCTGTACACATACTGTAATATGAAAGGTCATGAAGTTTGCGGTTAAAACGAGATGTCTCCTAGTTTCACTTACAAAGTCGTTTTTCAAACATTATAACTGCAACTGGAAAGAACTTTGTTTGACTTTCCTCAAATTTGCTAAATTGTTTAAAACACTAAGGGTGTTTTCTTTAACGTATCTGCCTTTCAAATATAGAAATATTAAATAAATTTAAAATTCTATTACTTATCTGAAGTTGTTTGGTATACACATGGGATTGCCTTGTTGGTTTGTATGATTGTGTTTTGCCATATCAGAAACTGTACTATTCCAATTGGCATACAATAGTATGGTGGTAAATCTCGGTTCATTATAGGTTTATACCCTATATTAGATAGCTGCAAAATTAATCCAGGGTTAAAAAAAAGACTGAAGTAAACTTTAAGTCACATCTCATATGTTTCTACTCAATTAACTAAAGAGGTAGAAATTCACTATAATGAAAGTATGAAACTATAGGAAATTCTAATAATAAAACTCATAATTTAACTTTGCTTACGCTTTTAACTGGAACAATAATAATATACCATTTACTCAGAAAGGTTAATATCCGACTGACTGCTGTGAGTCAAAATAGCGGTATGCAGGGAACTTAATTTTCTTACTGGATTTTCTATTCTGCCGTTATATAGTTATCAATACAGGATGACAAACTTAAGACCTGAGCGCAGCTGAAATATAATACTGAAACCACATAAAGCTGAACTATGCCACTATATGCTTACTGAATGTACTGACCTTATTTACTAATGTAGTTTAGTGTTTTCTCGCTAAATTGAACTAGCCATTAACGAATCGCCTGAAATCGATATTAGATCGATTTCCCTGACCATCAAAACTCAGGTGACAAAGAGTTTCAATAAGGATTATTCTTCAAAACTCCGCTTACCCCTTTTCAAAAACTCCCACTTACCCTTTTCAAAAACATTTTCCACGAACTATTCCTCTTTGAAACTCTTTCGAAGAAGACATTGTTAACCAAACTCGCGATAAATAGTTTTATAGAAGATATACTTGTTCAAAATATCAACTCAAAGTAGGAAGACGTCTTTTCTTAAATTCATTAGCAGAAATTACTGTATTCACTTCAAAGTGATTTTGTTCCGAATTTGTGAATTAAACATTTATCGAATCTTAAACTATTTTCAAGATGAGTTTTTTTTTACAGAAACGTAGCAGATTTCAGACGAGATATATATAAAATTTTAGTTGTGATTAGCGAATATGCTAAGGAATGTAATTCTAATAATAACGAAATTTTGCAACTATAATAATTCTTCTTCTTTCTCTGTAATTGTGTTCAAGAACAATCAATATCGCTCTTGGTTACATGATTTTTAATCCTAAATGCATGTCTATTTACTTTATATAAAAATATATTGGAGATGGTGCATTCTCTTATAAATATTTCGTAATTTGTGTTTCATTCATCATAAATGTTAATATATATTTACTATTTTATTTGAAACCATGCATGCAATATTATTACAAATACCAGTAATTATATTTGTGTCAGTATCAGTAGCAGCTCTGTTTTCCGGATTAAGTTAGATTAATTTAACTTAAAACGTTTTCACATTCGACTGTTATGGAAAAACGGACTATACAACTTAAGTTCACTGATGTCACTTTGTTTTTCCATCTGATGAAGCACTGCAGTAACTTAAAAGCATTCACGAAAATCTGTAATTCACTCCCCAGCTGTACACGAAAACTGTTGAGTATACAAACAAAAATGAGGGACTATATATAGCTTTAAATTTTAGGATGAAGAGAAATATTTGCTCGTTAAAAAACGTTGCATGTTTTGTAATACACAGAGAAGCTGAAACTGAATATAATCGGTTACTCGAATTAAATAATAATAAAAAGATTGCGTATTTCCACCTTTTCCGGTGGTAGTGTAAAGTGTAAACAGGGTATATTTTACTAAATGAATTTTTTGCTAAAATCCTTCTAAAGCTTTACTTACATAATATTATTATTATATAAAGACTCTTAAGGGAATTAATTCTATTCAGATATATTTCCATTGAATGGAATGGTTTGCGACAGATGATGTTAATTTAATATACTTCTCAAGTTATTTAAAAGCTTATAATATATAGTAATACGCAGAATATTAATATTTCATTCATGTCAAGGATGTCTTTAAGCCTTTTATAGAAAGTTTTAAAACATTAGAAACTGTACAGTATACGTTTTCAACACAGCATAAATAAAATATTTTTTCTGAAAATTTTATTTATCTTAAAAGGATATAATTTACATTCTTTTAGAATAATGAGATGGTTATGACGTATGACATAATTTTCACTACATCTCGTTATTAATTCTCATATTTCAGTATTTATAAAATATACGCAGTATCCAGTCCTTTGAAGATGATATTAAGTAATGAAGAGAAAATTCCTAATGAGATAAGTATAGAATAAAGGAGTGATATAAAGAGTGATATAAATTACCACATCCTAAGATAAGGTATATATTAATATAAGACAGTTTTGTGAAAAGTGTAATTAATCCCTATTAAGTTTAGATGTACAAAATTCCATGCTGTTAACAATATCATTATTGAGTTCAATTCACTCGTGTGACCTACAGTTCTGAAATGATTTATTCTGTATTAGATATGTCAAATCTGATACCTTTATTAATCTTTTTAAATTGCTTTATCACAATCATGTTGACAGAGGAGAAAATATACAATGGAACAGCAGGACATTATTTGACATTATTGTTACTAATATTTAAGATCTACCTCTGATTTATTTTAAAAGGGCATATATGCATTAAATCATTTAAGTCAATATTCTAATATAAACGAGGGACGATACTGCATTGCATGAACCCGTTTTGACTTCCAGAAACCAATTGTCCCAAACGTAGAAACCCATTTGCCCGAAAAGAAAGAGCACATTTACATAAAAGAAAGCAATCCAATTGCTACCATCACCACATTATACACTAACATAATTATAAATGTCATAAAAATTCTCAAGAAAAGAAATTGTCCAAATTATTTATTCAGTTTTTACATAATTATAACTCAAAGTCACTTCAAGATTGTAATATTTTATAATACATCAATCATTATTTGAGTATTGTCCATCCACATGCTTGGCGATATTTTAATATATTCTACGAACGACATTAACATTGAAACTGAAGCTGAAATGTTACAACACATTTTTATAGAGAAAGAGAAACAAAACTTTTCACCAAATAACAAAACCATTCAGAATTACTATAGCCTCGATTAAATCATTATTTTTCCAGAATATTATTATTAACCTATCAATCATCTATTTTGACACTTACTGATAAGAAATTTTAATATATTTCTTTGTACTTTGTCGTTTCAATACAATGCACTTGACATATACAGAAACAAATATTCGAATAACTTAATACACTATTGTATCTCTTCGTGAAATCACAACTATATATTCAAATAAATATTAAATTAATATTTGTTTTTATATTGAATGATGCAAGATATAAACGATTATTACGTTGTTATCTTAGTTGTGTATATTATGTGATTGCAATAATCTTAAAATAACTTTCCTCTTTATATTTTCCTTATCTGTGGAGTATAGAATTTCTTGTCCAATAAAAGTAAATACTGCATGTGTTTTCTTGTATAGTTACTGCGGCTCTATCGTATTTGCATTTCACATTTGATATTATGTTTTAAAAAGGTAAATAGGTAAAAGTTTTTTTATTAACAAATGAACATACTAATATCAACATATTTTTCTTCATGTAATTGGTTCCTGTGTTTATTGACTTTTGAAAGTCAATTTTTCTCCAGATTCTGCTTTCAGTATTAAAAATGTAAATTTCTAAATGTCTTCAAAAATATAAACTTTCCTAGTAAAATAATATTATATGCTGCTGAATTATCTTAAAATTATTAGTTTCCTTATTTTTTTTGCAATCATTATAAAAAACTGTGAAGAATCAAAAAAATATTGGTTTCAATAACAGAATAATAACAAAAAGTAAAAACAAAAACGGGTATTAAAAATAAAATATCTAAATTAAAAGTCCAACAAAATTTCAGTCCCAGACACCCAATATTCATAATCCGCAACTGACTGTCCCGAAATTGCTGGAAACGTCATCGTATTGCTTTCTATAATTATAGTTTCACGGAATTTCTTTATGCGATTTCAACCGATATGAAACATTTTCCAGTGATTTTCTTGTACCAGCCTTATCATACGTACGATACCTGAAATTCAAGTATCATAATTTAGAAGCCACTTTTTCACACGAATGTGTAAGCAGCAGACAAATATTCAATCGAAAGCTACAGAAGTTAACTATCTTGTTAGCATAAATCATTTGCACAATCAATTTCACATCTCTTTGAGAAGTAAGTTTTTCAATTTTTAATTAACCATAACTAAAAGACTGTGCAGGAAATATTAAATTTTAAACAAAAATACAGTTGGTTAATTACGTTGATACACTTTCTATTATATAACATGAAAATTTCAGAAATAATAACGCTAATTTTTCGGTATGCAATATTTTGTTTCAATAGTTATACCTGCGCCATCTCTCGACAGAAGTATCTTACTATGTAAGACCTGCAAAGTAATGAATAGTGCCAACTCACCTATTTGACCTGAATACAGTTACAGTAAAATAAATAATAAGTTCAATAGACAATAGTTATGCCAAGAAAATACAGAAAGAGGTAGTTTTTCCAGCATTTTAGATGTTTGTTTTGCCTTTCATCATTTATGATGACATTGATGAGAATTATTTTCGAAATCATACCCCCCCTCCCCCTATTTGTGATACTCATAATTTTCATTTTTTGGGGCAGTATTTTTTATTGTGCCTTTGAAAAATCTTAGAGAATATTAAACTACTCAGCTTTGTTGGTTATTTTATGCTATTTCTGAAATTTTTCTTTTCTTTCTCCTTTATTGGTATAATTTATTGATTTCATTTACATCTCTTTTGTCACTTTCTCAAAATGATGAATATTATATTTTAAAGAAATTCCTCATTATTAATGTTTGATCAGTTATTTATCAATATTATTTAAAACATAAAAAACATTAATTTTAATGAATATTTTGCAAAAGGAGATATTTAGAAAAAGAATTAAAACAGAATTTCAATATAGTTTAAAGAAACCGTAGCTTGTGCAGTTATATAAAAAAATAGATAAATATAATTTTACGCCATATGAAAGGAATAACAATGAGAAAATTTCTAATTTCAAACTTCTAACTGGATCGACGCTTTTATTCAGAATTTTGGAATTTTTGTTTTTATAATCCAGTTAGGGTTCATTTTCCTTCGCAGAATGATTCATTTACGAAGTAAACTAATGAGTTTAGCATATTTAGCACAATATTTCTAGCAAATAAACTCTACAATAATAATTTCAGGAACGTCCAGAAAAGTTTCTGAAGTTATAAACCTATGTAATTATCACGTGCATACCTATAAAGTAGCTTGATTTTTCTTTTTTTCATCAGATTTACGAAAATAGCCGCCCAGCATGTCGGAACCATTATAATGTTCAAAATTTCTAAACATAATAATTTTAAGTATAAAATAATATTGTTTATTTGTAATTTACTAATTTACAAGACAATAAGAAACAAAAAGGAAAGTATAAATTATTTTTCGCCTAATGATTCAGTTGATGAAGGATGAGCCACTTGAAATGATCACTAACTGCAAAACAAGAAAATATAAATTCCGAAATTCTGAATGAAAACACCTGTCCAGTTGGAACACTAACTTCTTTGAAGCTAAACTGTCTTTTCGGAAAAATATACAAAAAAATATGATATCCCTTTCAATACTATGGATTAACTGGTTTCAGTCAATGACCTAAATAATAATAATTGCTATTACGTCCAAAAAATTGACCAAACATGCATTATTTCTAAGAAGTCAAATCTCAGAAAGCTAAACTGGTAGAGAAATTATCTTGAATGTAGTTACTTCCTACACTGAAACAAAACGTTGTTATTATTTCTGAACTTTCTAATGAAGTCTTTGAACTAACTTCGAAATGAATTATTAATGTTTCACTTTTGTTTATATGATATTTTGGTATACTACCAACACGAAATTTCGAATGGTGAATAATAATTTTACGATGTTTGGCTGAATAATACAAAATATTTGCATACTTAATATCACAACGTTTAAAGGAAATGTAACAAATAAACATAAATACAAGTAAAGTAGGAGTTATGCATATAGTATATTTCCTTTAATGTTAAAGTTATAAGTTTCTGAAATATTGTGAAAATTATATCCTATAATTCTGTTTATCTGTTTATAAAACCAAATTTTTTTTTCTTATTTTTGCCTGATATTTCAGGAGGATTTGGTAGCCTGAAACAATTATTGAAAATGTTTTTATCTGGAAGTTGGAGACAGGAGTATGTTTTTTTTTATCTCGTCTGATATTTCAGAGACATTACAATTTTCACAATATTTTTTTATTTATCTAATTTGTTATAATCCACCACTAAATTAAACATATGTGCTATTAAAGATAGGGTCATCTACAAACTGTGTTTTTTTTTATCTCTTTAGCACTTTCATTTGTATTCTATTTTCCCTACTAATGTAATGATATACCCTATACAAAATCTTAAGGATCTATTCTCGTCAGCATAGTTTGACAATTTAAGCTCCTAACAAAAGGGTGGACAATAGAGTCACCGCTGTTTACCATTGTAAACAAAACTTTCCCATGTCAAAATCGCCAATTTTCTAAAGTGGAATAGGTCCTTAAGATTTTGTGTAGGGTATATGTGTTTTATCATCTTAACAAGAATATATTATGTTAATACTGATAATTTTTAATGCTTCCCATATTTACTGACATAGTTTGATTCAGACTATCGCTCTTAATAACGTAGCAGTTATTGATGAACATGACAGGAGTTTTGTTGTAGTCTGAAACTCTGGATGATGTCTTATTTTCATTTTCCAAAACAAGAATCAGCAAGTGTCTTAGTCTTGATTTTAAGACTCTTACACTCATGTCTTTATACAAATGGGCATGAATTATGCAAGAGTATTGAAAATTAAAAAAAAGGGTATCGAGCATATACCACAAATACTAATAACGACTCTCTTCTACATTACTGCAGTTCCTTGTATAATGCTTCTTAAGGCTTTCAAAGTTTCAAAGCTAGCTTAAAAATTTTGTTACACCCATAATAATTCATTATAATATGCACATGATTTTCCGAGGTACATGATAAAAATCATACGATTTTGAAGAGAAAGATGAGTAGATAACTCAATGCATACAATAAGAGCCTGCAAACGTCATTGTCCTCCGGCATTAAAATAACGCAGTTTATCTTATGGACTTTTATGAATATATGAAAATCTTAGAACTAATTTTGAAAATATCAAAATGAATCCTCTGTAGACTATTGTAGAAATACAAAAGTATACTAGGTAAGTTATCTGTAGTGACCCTTTGCCGAATCTTTTTTTTTTTTTTTTAATCTTAATAGTCTTGTCTTCATGAGTTGTATATGCAGGATGGCACAGAAAACTTTACCACTACTTAAAAACTTGCAAATTGCTCGTGATATACCAAAGATACAGACTTGAAATGAAAACCATATTTTCAATTGTCTATCTACTCATATATATAGTTTTATGATGATATTTACAATACCAGATGTGCTACAGTCGTTTTTTCCAAAACCTTACGTGAAAAAAAGTTGCCCGCATGAAAAATGTTGTGAATTGCTAAGATTTTGGTTGTTTTAAGATATTTATGAGGTTTAACACAACGAAATTTTCTATTACTTTACAATACTTCGATAGGATATGACAAAAATTATTTAAATTTTAAATACTGCACCGGAAATAGGAAAATCAAAGTTTAAGCTGTACAAACTGCCTGAGCATGGATAAAGTGATTGGTATAAAGGTAATACAGGAATTTTTCAATAATAGGTCACATAACAGTTCCAAGAATGATACAATTTAATTACGTTTGGTCTACAATTGTCATCCTTTATATTATATCTATTAAATATTTTAATTCTAAATAAAATGATGACGCTACCGAAAAAGGGAATTTGAGTTGTACAAAATCCTTGCAACTTTTTTTCACGTAAGGTTTTGGGAAAAAAGCTGTAGTGCATCTTACTGTTGTAGATATCACCATAAAACTATATATGGGTGGATGGACAATTGAATGAACTTTCATATTATTTTTATTTGAGGTCCGTATCTTCAGTATATCACGAGCAATTGCAAGTTTTCAGGTAGGGGTAAAGTTTTTTGGACCACCCTGTATAAGGCCTTTCTTATCGTTGTAAATGCGCCTCTTGTCTTCCAACTGATTTCTTTTCTGATGTTAATGACACCAATCATTCATCTACACAATTAAAAAGTTTGTTATAAAATAAGATTTAATTTTCCAGAGTTAAGAATGTACGTGACCGCTGATTTAGTATACTCCTCATCCATAACCATTTCCTTATTTCATTTCCAATCTAATATAATATTAATTTTCAGTCACCAAATGATATTTTACAAGATGTTACTACTCGAAATTTTTTAAACAGGCCTGTTATTAATATATTCACGAAGAATCAACTCCAGTTATACTGTATACAACGTATATATTGAAGGTATTGTTATTTTAACCCGAATATTCGTTCTAAATTTTCTAATATATTGGCTTTTACAACACCAACATCATAACATATATTTCTCTTCTCTGCTATTGTGTTAAATGAAACATAAATTTTCATGACGGTGTGTAAATATATAAGGTAGAGAAATGGTAGAGCAACAGAAACTATTTATGAACAAAAAATATCTTTATATCAATATTGAATGTTATCACTGAAAAATGCAATTAACTTTAACATGCTGATATTTTAAATTTTTTATGCGAAATTCGTTTATTATAGTGTTTCGTGGAAGTTTTTTATGGTTTTAAAATTATAATAATTCCGTTTTTACCGTATCTTTACGATGATTAATTTTAAAAAATAAGTGCGGCTTATTTACTAAGGAATTCAATTTATGCAAAGTTTTGTATATTTTTTGAAGTAATTAAAATTTCAAAAGACATGGTAATGAAAATAACGAAATTTTATACTACGATATATTATGTGATCTAACAACCATTCATATGTTACATCTGAGAGACATAAATTCAATACTATTCAAATTAGGTTGTGTTACGAGTGTTCATATTTCAATGTCAACTATTGTAAATTTTATACTGTCTTGATAAAAGTGAAGGATCTTCGCTGAAATATTGA